>JABUQX010147000.1:0-2500 GCA_015478945.1 Trachelipus rathkii | reverse complement strand
GTATGTGGAGTAAAAAGGGTGGGTGCAAGTAGAAGGAAAGGGAGTGAATGGTGGAGTGAGGAGGCAAGGAGGTGGAGAAAAGGAAAAAGGAGGCTTATGTGAATTGGTTGGGAAGTAGGAGAGAGGAAAGCTGGGGAGGAATATAGAAGTTAGAGGAAAGGAAAGTGGTGGGAGGACGAAGAGAGCAAAAGATTGAATGGTGTAGAAAGTGAAGGATAATTTCTGAATCGGGGAGCAAGATGTTCTGGAAAGAAGTAAATAAAAAAGAAGAAGAAGGAGGGGTTGGGGGAGAGGATTAAGGAAGTGGAGATGGGGAGTGGATAGGAGGAGAGGATAGTGAGGAAGAGGTGGTATATTTGTGTGGATTATTGAACGTAGCTGGTGGGGAGGAGAAGATGCAAGAGGTGGAGATAGGAGGAAGTGGGAGGGAGGGGGAGATGAAATACAAATGGAGTGAAATATTAGGGCTCAATAAAGGAAAAACAGTAACTGATGGTGAGAATGGAAATGTTTGCAGAATGGAGGTATAGGGGTGGAGAAATGGCTGTATAGGATATGTAATAAATGAAGGAGGAGCGGTGAGGTACTACAGGATTGGGAGGATGGTTGTTTGGTTCCCCTGTATAAGGGGAGGATGGAATGTGGGAATTATAGAGGTATATGTCTTTAAGCTGTGGTAAGTGAAGGAGAATAATTGACTGAGAGAGTGAAAGGTTTAACGGAGGGAAATGGGGAAGAACATGATGATCGAGGGGAGGGAAGAGAGGGTGTGTGATCCAAGTGTTTACACTAAAGATGCTTGTGGAGAAAAGCATAGAGAGGAAAGGAAAGTGTATGGGTGTTTTGTAGATTTAGAGAAAGCATATGATAGAGTGAAGAGGGGGGAATTGTGGAGGGTGTTGGAGGAAAATGGAGTGAGGGGTAAATTAGGTAAAGGTATTAGGGCCTTTTATAGGAATAGTAGAATGTGTGTGAGAGTGTTAGGGGGAGAGAGTGAGATGTTTGGGGTGGTGAGAGGATTGAGGCAGGGGTGTGTAATGTCGCCGTGGCTATTCAATTTGTTTATGGAGAGTGTTTGTAGAGGAATGGTGAGGGAGGGGAGGGGGGTGGAATTGATGAATGGGAATGAACATGATACTGTTTGCGGATGATACTGCCCTAGTGGCGAAGAACGTGAAGGGCTGAGGTATTTGGTGAGGAAGTTTGAGAGAATGTGTGGACAAAAGGGGCTTAAAATAAATCCAGGTAAGAGTAAAGTGTTAGTGTTTGAGGAGGAGGAAAGAGAGGAGGGGGGGTTAGGAGGTTAGAGTAGGGGGTGTAGTATTGAAAGAAGTAAAGATTTTTTTTAGGGATGGACTTGGGTAAGGGGGAGGGATGAAGGAGGAGATAGAACATAGAGTAGGAGAAGGAATGAGAGCTTTGAGTGGTCTGAGAGAATTATGGAAAGGGGAGGATTTATCACAGAAAGTTAAGATAAGTATGTTTGAAAATCTGTGTACCAGCGGTGTTGTATGGGTGTGAAACGTGGGGGTTGAATGCCAGGTCCAGGAAGAAGTTGGAAGTATTTGAGATGAAGGGGTTGAGAGCGGTTTGTGGGGTTAGCAGAAGGGAGAGGATTAGGAATAGGGTGGTGAGGGAGAGATGTGATTGGAGGAATAGGGTCTGGTGGGAAGAGCGGAGAAGGGAATGTTAAGATGGTATGGGCATCTAGTGAGAATGGAGGAACAGAGAGTGGTTAGGAGAGTCTGGGAGGCGGAGGGGATAGGAAGGAGAGGAAGGGGGAGACCAAGAAGGAGGTGGATGGATGGAATAAAGGAGATGCTGGAGGAGGGAGGGATGAGGGAGGAAGAGGGTAGGGTGTTGGCGAGGGATAGGTGGAGGAGGTGGGTGAGGGCGAGATGAGGAGGTGAGAGAGGCTGCACGTACCACTACCACGCTCAATTGGGAACTGAAGTAGTAAAAATAAATAAATAAATAACCGCCAATAACAACAAGGACTTATATATTTATGAAGATATATATATTATTATTATATTATTATATATATATATATATATATATATATATATATTATATATATTATTATATTATATATTATTATTATTATTATTATATATATATTATTATTATTATTATATAGATATATATATATATATATTATATATATATATATATATATATATATATATATATATATATATTATTATTATTATATTATATATGTTATTATTATTATTATTATTATATATATATATATATATTATTATTGTTATATGTATATGTATATAAGGTTGTTATTATTATTATATATATATATAATATATATATATATATATTATATTATTATATTTATATATATATATATATATATATATATATATATATATATATATATATATATATTTATATATATATATATATCCATATAATGAAAAACGTTGTTGCCTTCAATGATAAATGCAATATTAAACACCCAATCCATAACCTGAACTAGCACACC
>JABUQX010146999.1:0-2500 GCA_015478945.1 Trachelipus rathkii | reverse complement strand
TATTATTACATATTATTACATACATATTGATCCAGTGAATAAATTTTTTAAGGAGCAATCTTAATCACCACCAATGATCCTCAACTCCAACAGAGTTGTTCGTCGAATTGACCAACCCCAATAGGTCCATATATTATATAGCGGCATATATTATTGGTTGTTATTATATATATATATATATATATATATATATATATTATTATATTATTAAATATTAAGTTATATATATATATATACATATATTACATATTATGTTATTATTTACAGAGTTGCTGGTTATTGGTTGGTTATTGCTATACATATATATATATATATATATATATATATATCGGTATATATTATATATGTATAGTGAATACATATATATATTATTATATATATGTTATTATATTATATTATTTATTATATTATATATATATATTATATATATATATATAATACATATTATTATTATATATATATTTAAAAAATAAATATATATTATTATATTATTATTATTATTACATATTGAAATTCAATTCATGTTTACTATTGGCTACTTTAAGGTATACATGTGTAAATAATTACCCCTTTTCATTATCACTGTATTAACTCGTCAAAGGGTTATTACATATATATATATTATTATTATTACATATTATTATTATTATTAGAAGACATATTATTGTTATTATTATTATTGTTATTATTATATTATTATTATTATTATATTACTTATTATTATTATTAATAAATCATATATATTTGTTATTATTATATTATTATTATTATTATTATTATTATTATTATATTATTATTATTATATATACATATATATATTATATTACATATTATATTATTATTATTACATTATTATTATTATTACATATATTATTATTTAGCAGAAGAAGATGTTGTTATTGTTATATTATTGCTGGCTATTATTGTTGCTATTATTGTTACATATATTACACATTGCTTTGATAACATTATAAAATATATTACATATAGACATACATATTATTATTATTGTTATTACATTTTACATATTATATATATATATATATATATATATTATATATATATTATTATTATTATTATTATTATTATATTGTTATTGTTATTATTATTATTATTATTATTATATTAATACATATTATTGTTATTATTATATATTTATATTTCATATATATATTATTATTATATATTATATTATATTACATATATAAATTTTTCTTTTATTATTATGATTATTATTATTCGTTATTATTATTATGTTATTATTAGTTATTATATTATTATATATATATATATATATATTGTCCTTTTTAATTATCCGACTGTCGAGTGATTTTTATACCCATCGGACACCAAAAAAATTAAAATTAAAGAATTATTAAAATAAACTTTCATTTAATATAACATTTTAAGCATCACAGCTAATTTATAGGAAAATATTTTATAAGTTAATTAAAAAATTAGTAGTATTGTTATATTAGTAGTATTGTTATATATATATATATATATATATATATATATATATATATATATATATATATATATATATATATATATATATATATATATATATATATATATATATGTTATATATATGTATATATATATATATATAATATGGTGACTATTGTATATAGATAGAAGATATTAATAAATTCGTATGCTAAAACAGTTATGTAAGAATCCAGAATATATATATATATATATATGTTAGTTATAATATATATTGTTATTATTAGCATACATGCCATTTATATATATGTTATATTATTGCTGTTATTACATATATGTTATATTATATATTATTACATATTATTATATATATACGGTAAGAAAATCAGTGAGTCGTGGTCATCTGGGCGAGCAACTTTTAATCAATCAATCCCAAAACATCCAACCAGAGCTTGTTCGTCGAATCAATCTCAACTTTTAATATAAATATATATATATATATATATATATATATATATATTACATATATTATTATTATTATATATATATTATTATTATTATTACATATATTATATTATTATTATAAACAAACAAATATATATGTTGAAGTTGAATATATATATTATATACATATACATATATATTACATAGTTATTATTGTTGGCTATTATACATACATATAGCGTTATATATATATTATTATTATACATATATATATATATATATATTATTATTATATATATACATAACATTATATATATATATATATTAATATTATATTATATTATTATATTATTATTATATATATATTACATATTGCTATTGCTATATTGTTGTTATGTATATTTATATGTATAGTATACATATATATATATATATATATATATGGCATATATATATTAATATATATATATATATATTTATATCTTATATTATATATATATATATTATTATTATAAGAACAGCTGGCAAGAACGAAAACCATGAAAGCTGCTCATCAGATAAATGCGAAAACGATTAACTAACTGATAAACCGAACGAAGCAATACTG
>JABUQX010146998.1:0-2500 GCA_015478945.1 Trachelipus rathkii | reverse complement strand
ATTGTAATTGATAATAGCTACAGCGAAATGGAATACATTTTTGAATCCTGGTAAATTTTCGAAATGAAATGTAGAAAAATGAAAATAAGAAAAAATTATTAATAATTATAGTAATAAGGATTAGAGAGCCTATTTAGAGACCTTTATTGTTACCTGTTAAATAAATAGACTTTCATTAAATTTTTGCTTTCTTTTTACTAAAGAAAAACCCTTAAGGGTATACCGCACCGATGGTAGGGAAAGCCGGGTCTTCGGTTCCGGAACTACGGGGTAGGGACTATTCCCTTCTGGGAAGGGCCCCTGGAACCCCGCTCTTTTGGTATTTGGGTGTCGCGGGGGGTTCCTCCGCCCCTCTTCTACGGTATGGAAAACGTCCCCCTGTGTTCCCGTCGGCTCGAGCCCCTACATTGCCGTAATACCTTACAAATAATATATATATATATATATATATATATATATATATATATATATATATATATATATATATAAATATACGATATATATATATATATATATATATTTATATATATATATATATATATATATATATATATTATTATTATTATTTATATAAAAAAAGATATATATATTATTATTATTATTATTATTATTGTTATTATTATATATATATTATTACATATTATATATATATATTATATATATATACATATTATATATTTCCATATATAGATATATATATTTCTAGTATGTATGTATATATATATTTATATATATATATATATATATATATATATATATATATATATATATATATATATATATATATATATATATATATATATTATGTTCCTGCTCCTAAAAAAATAGCCAATATTTATTTTATTTCTTTATTATTATTTTTTCATGTTCCTAACTAAAATTTTACAAGGATTCCAAAAATGTATTTCTTTTCGCTGTAGCTATTGTAGTTTTTGAGATATGATTTTTTTTTTTTTTTTTTTTTTTTTTTTTTTTTTTTTTTTTTTTTTTTTTTTTTTTATCCCAGCAATGTATTCCTTTTTCCTGCAGCTATTGTAGTTTTTGAGATATCTGATTGAAAAAATAATATTTTGCTGTTAATGAAATACATATAATTTATTATTATATTATTATTATTATTATTATTATTATTATTATTATTATTATTATTATTATTATTATTATTATTATTATTATTATTATATATATATATATATATATATATATATATATATATATATATTTTTATTATTATTTATTTTTATTATTATTATTTTATAAACATATATATTATTATTATTATATATTATTATGATTATTATTACATACATATTACATATTACATATTATTATTATTATATATACATATATTATTATTATATACATATATATATATATATTATATATTAGCATATATATATTATTATATATTAGTTATTGGTTATAATATATATATTATTATATTATTATTATTATTATTATTATTATTACATATATATATATATACATATATATATACAGTTAGATCATATATATTATTATAATTATATATATATATATATATTTATGTGTGTGTGTATGTGTATGTGTATGTGTATGTGTATGTGTATGTGTATGTGTATGTATGTGTATGTATGTGTATGTGTATGTGTATGTGTATGTATGTGTGTGTATGTGTGTGTGTGTGTGTGTGTGTGTGTGTGTGTGTGTGTGTGTGTGTGTGTGTGTGTGTGTGTGTGTGTATGTATGTAACCTTCTTCAAATTAAATGTTTATAAAAAATTATTTTGAATATTTGGCATACCTTTATTTACGGAAACTTTCCATTAATATTCAAACCTTTTAAGAAAATACATAATAAGTACATTGAAAAGTACATAAATAGATACTTCAAAAAAAAAAAATACACAGAAAAATAAAAATAAAAATTCATAGCATAAAATAGAAGTTTTAATTTTTTTCTACTATTATTTTTATTTAATTTATTTATTTATTCTTTTTTTTGAAAAAAGAAAAAAGTTCACATCTCAAGGAAATATAGCCCTCTTCAAGAAGGGGAACTTCTCTAGTCATTTATTACCTAGAATTCGTGCCCTGGCCCAATACCTCGCGACTCAGTCGCGCTTCCGTTGAACCACGTTAGATTTACAAATATTAAGTGATGAAGAAATTGGGAATTTTGAATAAATAACGAAATAATTGGTAATTGTATACCATTATTTATCAATAATTTTTTTTTGTATCTTTCACTTAACATCCATTATAAAAAATCGCCTTTTGTTTACAATTCAAAATGTAAGGCAATACAACCCATAAAGCACAAAGTATCCATTGGATATCCATTTTCCATCCTATTTTTATCGACGTATCCATAGGATGGAAAATGGATATCCAATGGATACTTTGTGCTGTATGGGAAGTTTTCTTTCCGTTCAAAATACCCTATGTAAAACTTCATACTCTTCCCTCTCTATACACAATAGACAATGTAAAGCTTTATATATATATATATATATATGGTA
>JABUQX010146997.1:15000-30683 GCA_015478945.1 Trachelipus rathkii | reverse complement strand
TTAAAGCATGGGCCACATGGGCCCGGGCCCAGGGCGGCAAATTCTGAAGGGCGGCAAATTCTTGCGACTATTTTGCGAGCAATTATGTCGAGTTCTTATTAATATAAATGTATATATATATATATATATATATATATATATATATATATATATATATATATATATATATATATATATATATATATATATATATATATATATATATATATATATATATATATATATATATATATATATGGTGGGTTATATATATATACATATATATATATATATATATATATATATATATATTATTATATATTATTATATATAATAGATATATATATTATATATATATTATATATATACATATATTACATATGTATATAATATACATATATATATATATATATATATATATATATATATATATTATATATATATATATATATTATATATATATATATATATATATATATATATATATACATATATTATACATATATATTATATATATATATATATATATATATATAGTTATATATATATGTCGAAAACGTTGAGTTATACTAAACAAAGTAAAGGAGAAAAGAGAAAGAAAAACAGAAGTGTTATCTAAAATAACAAGAGTAGATTCATTCTTTATAACAAAGACAAATGAAATCTGTCGTGAGTGCTGATGAATCTGAAGTAATTTCAAAAGTTATTGATGATAACGATAACACGGGTAATCGTGAAACATATGCATCGACTTCTTACGTTACTGTCGAGAATAGTGACCAGGTAGACGAAGCACAAGACAAAGAAATCTTTATACCAAGCGATGATCCATTTTATTGGAAGATTAGTGAAGCCACGCGAGACTACTTTGCAAAAAATGTGATTAATTAAAATTCAGACATAGATTTTTTAATTCTAAGAGAATTTATCTAGATAAAAGTAGATTCTTAACAAAATCCTTGTTTGAACGAAAACTTTTGAATGGAGATATTGTGAAACGTGACTATTTAGTGTACTCTAACAGTCAAGGATGCGTCTTTTGTGGTCCTTGCAAACTTTTTGGAGGTGGTGTTGTATCTCAGTTTGTAACAGAAGGATTTAACGATTAGAAGCATGGCAATACAAGATTGACTGAACATGAAAATTCCTTTCGCCATTGTGATTGTATGCTGATGCTGAAGAGACTAAGTAATTCATTATGTAGAGTTGACAAGCTGCTCTCTCAATTAGAAGAAGAAGTAAATATTGGAGAAATGTACTACAAAGAGTTATTGCTGTTATTAAGAAACTTTCCTCACGGGGTTACCATTCCGAGGCGATGATGAAATAGCTGGCTCTGTTCGAAATGGAAATTTTATGATGTTCTGGAACTTATTGCAGAATTTGACCCTTTTTTACAAAATCACCTATCTCAAGTCTGGCAAATGAAGCACTTCTTATTTATCACATAGCACTTATGAAGAGCTTATCCAAATTATGGCTAGAAAAGTAATCAGTGAAATAGTGAAAGAAATTCAGGAAAGTAAGTATTTTTATATTATTGTTGATTCCACTCCAGACATTACTCATAAAGATCAGCTGAACTTTATCATCAGATATGTTAGCAAAGAAGGTACGCCCAAAGAACGCTTTTTTAGGATTTATTAAAAATCCTGGTCAACAGGTAAAGAACTAGCGGAAACAGTGATGAGTTTTCTCAAAGAAAATGAATTAGACATAAGCAGTTGTCGGGGTCAACCGTATGATAATGCTGCTAATATGTCAGAAATATATTCTGGCCTGCAAACAAGAATTAAAGAGGTCAACCATCTAGCATATTTCATAAACAGGCGGTTTTTTGTTTGCTTCAGAATCTTTATAATTTTTTTCTCGGGCTCTACGCATCGTTAGTATCTTAGAATCTTTCTTCAAAGAATATACTGTCAAAACACTATGTGGGACAAGGGGGTCAGCTCGAGCAGAAGCTTGTAAAAGTCTAAACAAAGGTTTGGAATATTGTTAAGGCTTTAAACTCTATATCTGAAGATAAAATGAGAGACCAGTCATTCAGCAAGAGGCAAAGGGAATTTGAGAAAATTGAGTTCCTATGAAATATTCTTTTTATGTCTGTAATATGGGAACCAATACTTGAAAGATTTAATTCTGTAAATAAAAATTGCAACTTTAAGATATGGATGGGGTCACCGTTAATTTGCATAACTCTCTGTGTAACTTAGCTAATGAAATTAGAAGTTCAATAGAAACCTACGAAAATTTGTGCCAAAGTAATGTTATAATCTTTACACAAAAAGACATCAAGAATATATCTAAACTAAGATCTGAGAAAGAAGAAAATTATCAAATATGAATTCTTCAAGCAAGCTTCAATACTATACTAGATAAGCTGTCAACAGAATTAAATAGGCAAAGTTTTGCATACAGCGAATTTTCAGAAAGTTTTTATTCTTATCAAATCTCACCGAAACCGACCCAGACGGCATTCATAAATCAGCTAAATTATTACAAAAAATCTATCGATCCGACTTAGAAGATTTTGGAGCAGAATGCATTCATTTAAAATGTTTGCTTTTAGAAGAAGATAATGGCAGTCAAACCTTGTCCCAATTAAACAAATATTTATATACCAAAAGCCTTCATGATATATATCCAAATCTAAATATTGCTTTAAAATTATTTTTATGTACTCCTGCGACAAACTGCTCAGCTGAAAGATCATTCTCCACACTTAGAAGGGTTAAAAATTATTTACGTTCGTTCCAGTCCCAACAGCGTTTAGTTCATCTTGCTGTACTTGCTATTGAAAATGATTTTACCGTAAAATTAGATTACGAAGATATTATTGACAAATTTGCTAACGAAAAGGCAAGACGAAAACCTGTAATGAATCATTAATTTGATATGTAGATGTTAATGGGTATAGATATATATATATATATATATATATAAAATATATATATATATATATATATATATATATATATATATATATATATATATATATATATATATATATATATATATATATATATATATATATATATATATATATTTATATATATATATATATATATATATATACAAAAATATATATAAAATCCTTTTTAAATCCATGGGCGCTAGAGTAGTTAAATGCGGGCCTGTATATATATATATTATATTATTATTATTATTATTATATTACATATATATATATATATTGCTATTATATATATACATATTATTATTATTATATATTATTATACATATATTATTATTATTATTATTATTATTATATTATATATATATATATATATAATATATATATATATATATTATTATTATATATATTATTATAGTATACATATACATATATATTATATTATTATATATATAGTTATATTATTACATACATATATATATATGAGAGAGAGAGAGAGAGAGAGAGAGAGAGAGAGAGATATATATATATATATAACAGAGAGGAATCTGTTATAGAAGTAAATAAAGAAATATTTTTATTTCTTTATTTTTTTTCTCAAATCTTATTTTATTTTATATATTTTAGTCACCTGTTCTTACACAACTTCAGTATGTTTCTTTCTTTGTTCCTACCCAAACTCTTTCCCCCAAACGCCTCCTGTCCGATGTTCCTAACCCCTCCCACACTCTCTCGAGAAACACTCTGATAAAATACCCCCGTTTATTTTGTCTTCCCCATCTTTTACTGCAAAATAAAATTAATCAAAGTTGCCAACACGCAGTTTTCCTGATAAATTAAAATAAAATATTCTTGATCTCTTATTTCTTAGCAACGAATTTAAAATGTACCATTTTTATTCTTGTTTCTTGGATTTTTCTTTTTCTTTTTTTAACGTCAATATTTTTAACAAGACAAATCACACCTAAATATTAGAGAAAGAGCTTTCTGGAAACTCTTTTTCCTTATCACCCATGAGAACGTCCAGACCTTCGGCTGCACACGCCGGAATATAGCATTTATTCTTAAGAGATGAGCCTCTCTGCTTGTGTAATTTTCTCTCTCTGTGCTAAATTAGTGATTTCTTGGTAAGTTTCATTTTTTTCATTTATATTTTTATTACATACTAATTAGGAAAACGATTTTAGAATTTTTTTTTTTGATGTTTGAAGGCCTAGCCTAAACTCGGTGGTTTCATAAATTTTAAGGCCTAGAGCAGCCCTACTTTGAAAGTGGAAGTACCACTTAAATATAACTTGGGTTGTGTTAAAATTTGCTGGAGTTATTATGGAGTAGTTTTTTTTTCTCTCTTTCTCTTATCACTATAAATTTTGTATTTTTGAAATATCACATATTTTATAATTTAGTTTTTTTTTAAGCGTATATTTATATCCCCTTTATCATTTTATATATTTTTCTTATATACGCTTTAAAGTAGACAGAACACAAGGCCTTATCTTTACCCGGTCTTATTTTTTTTTCTTTTTCTTGCAATAATTTTTATTCCTTTCTTTTTAAAAAGTAATTGTAATTTCTATCCAAAAACCTAACGTCCCTTCTTTTAAATAAATGCTCTGAATTTGTAAACGTAGATTTCCTATCTTGCCCTTCTCGAACCCATAAAACTATTACTTTCAATACAAAGTACGGTATATATATATGAATAACAATATGGGTAGTAATGGAAAATGGGGATGATACCGAAAAGGAAAATAATAATAATAATAATAATAATAATAAAAATAATAATAAAAATAATAATAATTATAATAATAATAATAATAATAATAATAATAATAATAATAATAATAATAATAATAATAATAATAATAATAATAATAATAATAATAATAATAATAATAATAATAATAATAATAATAATAATAATAATAATAATAACAATAACAATAAGAATAATAATAATAATAATAATAATAATAATAATAATAGTTGTTTTATTTATTTTAAATATTGCTTTACACTTTGAAATAGGCTTTACCAAAAGGCTTATTTGAAGGTGAAATATCTCTTGTCGCACACCCCCTTATGCCCAAAATTTCTCCTCCTTTTGTTGAATGTCTTGTAGTTTTTTTTTTACACTTTGAAATAAACTTTACCAGAAGGTTTATTTGAAGGTGAAAAACTGTTCTTTTACTACAATCTGACATGCCAATTTTTTTTCCTTTTCGAAATTTTCATATATATAAATTTTTTATTCTCTTCCTAATATGAACTGAAAACAAATATATTTTTTTAGTTTAATTTTTTTATTCACTACGCTTCCAAATAAACAAAAAAAATTTATTTGGAAGTGAAAAACTGTTTTACCACACACCCCTCTGAGATTTTTTTTTCTCTTCTTGAGGACTTTGCGATTTCGAATTTTTTTGGGGGTTTTTCATTTAACATATAAGATCTAAATAATCATCATTTCAAGGCCTAATTTCCTGCGTAGCATTTTTCTTTCATTTTTTTTATAAAGAGCCTGGACCAACCTTTTAGTAGTTTAATAATTAAACTCTTGATAAAGCTTAAGATGCAAGGGTTTTCATCAATGTCATAAGAATTAAATTTAAAAGATAAATTAGGAAATGTGCTTTGAAAATCTCATTTTCTCTAGTTAGTTTTACAGTTTTTTTTCTGAGAAAAATTATATTTTTTTGGAAATTTCATTTAGCTACCTTGGTTATAGATAATCTGTTTTGGCAAACTAAAGATAATTTGAAAGATCTCCCTTGGCCAAAGTCAGACATTTTTTTATACCCAGATTTTGTGTTGATGAGAGCTTAAGAAATTTTGATAGACTTTTTCTAATTTTTCTTGAAGACGTTAGATAGCTTTAAGATTCTAGGAGCCAGAAATTAAAACTTTTTTAGACGCAAATGATTTACTTAGAATACGTTCACATTTGGCGAACTTTTTGTTTTACTTTAAGTTTTTTGGTAAAATAAGTTTCACTTTTTTAAATATGCTTTTCATTTTAAGCATATTTAGAAATGCTTTGTGTGATGTCGCACCCATCTAGTCGAAAAAATTTTTTTTCCTTTTTTTAGACTGTTTTTTTAAATAAAATTTAAAATTTATTACTTAGATTCAATCATGAAATTAGTAAATGTTTTTAGTTTAGTTTTCAACTTTTCTAAATGTGATTACCATTTTAGGCATATTTGGAAGATGCTTTGTGTGTTTTATTTAAAATTTATTACTTACAACTTAATCATAAAATTAGTACTATAAATCATCAAAAAAGAATTTTTTTTTTTTTGATATGTTGATTTTTGATGTTGTTAGCTATACCATCTATGTACCCTTCTAAATACACTTTTCACCAAAAAAGTATATTTAGACGTGGCCACAGTCTGGGCGCAAACGTTATATACGTCGATTTCTTTCCAATTTTTATAACTTTGTTCATAATCTCGCCCTTGGAAATTAAAATCTAAAATCTAATGACCTAAATTACTTTTGCCGAAACTTTTTTTTTGTTTGTGTCTTGTAAAACTCTTTTTGATACTCCCCATGAAAGTTATGAAAGTTTGTGTTTATACAATGTTTTGTCGAAAGAGTTTTAATTTATATTACTTGCCCATCTTTAAATTTTTAGTGTGTCGAGCGGTTTTTCTTTTTCTTAAAAATAATTTTTTTTATCTGGGGTGAAAATATGCATCTACAATCCCTTTATAGCATTCAGTATTTGGGAAAAATAAGATGTGTAGAATATGCTAGAATTTTAAATCATTTTTGTTTATGTTTCAAAGATTGGTATAACTTTTTAAGTCATATAATTCGGTCAGTTTGTTATTAAAACTTCTTATAAAATTTTATGGCTAAGGATTAATATTTACTGTAAGAAGCTTTCAAGGTCCCTCAGGTTGTGAAAGTGGTTTGTAAAGTAATAGAAAGTTAAATTAAATTATTTTTGCATGATTATTATTTTTGTTAATTTTTATTTTTGTTATGGGCCTAATGAGAGGCGCCATTTTAATATTTTTGTCTCGATATAATTATTTCAGGTTTTAGGTATTTTTAGGGGATAAACTTAAAGTTTTTGTAGCTATTTCTGTTACTGGTATTTAGACAGCTGTTGTGTTTTGATGTTTTTTTTATGTTTTAAAATTATGTAAAACTTTTTCGTTTTAAATTTAATATTTATTTTAGTCTTTCGATTCAATCTTTTGATGAATTTTAAAAGCGTGTTAAACTTAGATTTTTGATGTTGAGCGTATTAATTTTTGAAAATATGGTTTTGGGCCAAAATGGGTTTAGAACAAAAGTTTTGAGGAGCCATTTTTAATGTTTGTTTTATAAATCTCATGTTAGTTTAAAATCTTAAACTACTATTTGCAGTACTGTTAAAATATTTGAATAAAGTTTTGTGTGAGATTTTGCTGATCTGAGTTTTAATTTATTTTTGTGTTTATGTTTCTTGTACTATTTGCCCATTAGTGAATTCCTTATGTTAATTATTTTATTAATTTTTTTTAGGCACTCTACACTGTGGTTTAATTTTTATTCTCAAAATAAAGCTTATATTGAACTGGAGTCTGATTGCGTTACCCTCAAAACATACCAAGGCCTATACCAGTCAATCCCCATTTTCCGGAAACTGAAGGAAAAGAGTTTTGCGGGAAAGTGGCGTACCTTGCTTGAGCGAATCAAATTGAGAGTATTGGCGAAGATAAGAAGCGTTTCCGAAGCAAGCTACTGGAGTTTATATAGGTGAAGAAAGAAGCAAACGCAAAGCAAAGAGTGCCAAGAACTTCACTTCGAGAGCTATTACACACCGCAGGTTAGACCATTTTTCTCAAAAGTTATTATTTTACAAACAAAGCTGATATATAATTTTTGAATATAAAATTGATACACCCCTTTGCATTTTATAATAACGAAAGCATTAAATTTAACTTTAACGTACCATAACTTTTGGGGAAATTTTATTTTTTAATTACTAATCGTCCAAATTGTGGACAACACAAATTACTCACACTTTTGCCACTCCAAAAAGGCAAAAGTTCTGCACATATTTATAATATTTTTGATAACAAAAATTTCACGATAAAATGCAAAGAGGAAATAACATTGCCAAATCGCACTCAAAGGCAAATGTTTCACAAAAATTCGAAAGCTATTCTGGTCAAAATCACAACTGGGAAGCCGGTCTAGCATTCACACATTTCTCTCATGAAAGATATACGCAAGAAAATTGGAGAAAACAAAATTTAACCAAACCTCAAACGCAAAAGTATTTTCAAAACGAAATTCGCAATGGAAATCCAGAAAATTTTCTTTAAGGAGGGAGCAGATGAAGCCCAAACCTGTCTCTCTCCATCACAATTTCTCCTCAAAGCAATATCGAAGAGCTCCAGAAAAATTCAAATTTGGGAAAAACTGTTTTGATGTACCATCACCTCTCTTCCAGAAGCAAAAATGTAATAATTATTCCCGAAATGGTAATAAAGGAACCATCACTCACACAAATACCTTTAGTAATAATAAAATTTTAACAAATGTAAATATGCAAACAACTTATTTTGGTTCACATTGCAAATATAAATTATTTAAATGTTCCAAGTGAGTCACACTCATATAAGCTAAATGAAAAAGCAAATTCTCATTGCTCCTCGAGCACAGCTATGAATGTAGGTCACAATTTGGACCCAAATTTTCAATCAACGCATCTCCAGGTTCCTGATTATTTAAATGTTTCGCATCAATTAGTTAATAAGAAATATCCAAAAGCTAACTCACGCACCACTGTTCACGAGAATAGTTTAATTCATTTTCCGCATGCATTGATTGATACATATTTAAACGTAAATAAAACAAATTCGCAATGTAATTCTAAAGCAACTATGAATGTAATCAATATTGAAAACATATCTCAGGGTACAGTAGCGTCAGCTAAGAATGTTTCAAAAAACGCTAACCCATTCTCTGTGAGTTCTTTAAACACTACTGAAGATGATGTATTTCCTTCAGAGAGCACAAATGTAAAAAAATTTTTAGGTAAAAATGATTGTAACCCACATATTTTTATAAATATTAATGACTTAAATGATAAGCAAAATGAAATCATAGATGAGAGGTTATCACATGAAAATATGCAAACGACTCATTTTATTTCTAATAATGTTAATCAAGCAAATAATGTAAATGTTCTTAATCCTCATTTTTCTTTCAGCAAAGCTTCTCCTCCTGATAATTGTATTTGTACCCATTATGACCAGGGAAAAGCCCAGATAGGTGAAAATTTTATTAATGATAAAAATGCATGTTCGATATGTTTTAATGATACTATTTTCAACGAGAATTTTAAACTTCATGAGCCTAACAGTTTTCATGGTGTAGCAAACACCATTACCAGAAATAGAATAGAGAATGTAGATAGCATAACCTACATTCAAAATGGTAGAGCAGATAGCATTAATGAGAGTAACGCTAATAGTTCAATAAATTTTGGTAATTGTGGAGCACATAGTCCAGGAAATAAAAGAGTTGAACATGAACATGACGTAAATGGAAAATCCATCACAGAGCTTTCACAAATCACAAAAAAGTCACATATTCCCCATTTTCAAGAGAAGATGGAGAATATGGACTTTTCTCTTAACACAAACTTTTTATTTTTCAGAAATTTTAATGACAATTTTCAGATTAGCACACCAAATTTAGCAAAATCGAGAAGCGTATCAAATGCACAGTTGGAAAGCAATGGGATAGCAACCCAGTCCAGAAGCGAAATGGATATGCCGCAGTTAGAAAATGGAAAGGTGAACACAAATGCAATTGAAAATAGCGATGGTAATGGCGATGAAATTCATAAAAGAGTTACGCAGCAAGTAGAAATAGATATGGAGATAGATGTTGATTTCAAAGTGAAAGGTAAGGTTAATAACTCTATTTATATGAACAAATATTTAGCAGATGTAAGATATGATAGCAAAGCTTTTGATAATGAGACAGCTAACGCAAAGATAGATCATTGGAAAGATGACAGATTTAACATGGCATATGATACAGTAAGCACAGCGAATGCCGAGGTGAAATGCAGCAAGGAGATAAGATTGTGTATGCCAGAAGGTCCAGATGGACATGGTCTATCTAATGTTGAGGCGCTTGTAGATATGAAGCATAGGTATGAAAGTGTATGGCCCTCAGTCAATATTTACAGACAGAGCGACATAGTTAAGAGGAATAATGGTATAAGTAGAAGAGCTTTAACGCATACTAGAAAAGTTGTCGAAAGGTACTCTAATATAAATGATAATGATTTGTATAAAAATTCAAATAGGTGTAACTTTCTAGAGCTTAATTCTTCTAACTCTCCGCATGATTTACTTATTTCTACCTCTTGTTTTAATAATGTTTTGCCTTTTAAATCTCATAATAACTCTCATTCTTTGGAATATTTGATTGGTATTTTTAATCTATCTCCCAAATTAACTCCTTTCACTCAACATGATTTGCAATCTTTAAAAGCCTCCAATCTCAGTGATCAACTTGAATCCCAGGGCACTCCCCCTGTTTCTCAAAAGGATTTCTCAGACACGATTCTATCTTTTGGTGAGTCATCGTTATCAGATTCTTTATTAGATTCGCACAATCTTGTTTCTGAGCAATATAGATTACCCTCCGAACCACCATTTGATAAATATTTTGAACCTCACCCTCCATTTGGTTCCTCTCAGGTTGATAATCTCACTTCAAATCACCATATCAGCTCTCTCTCTCTCTCTCTCTCTCTCTCTCTCTCTCTCTCTCTCTCTCTCTCTCTCTCTCTCTCTCTCTCTCCTTCCTCAAGTAGAAACGCATCTTTCTTCTTTCGCAAAGGACGCTGTTCCGATTTCATATTCACATCAACCTTTTCTAGATTCATATTCAGAGCAAAGGGAATCAATCCACACACCTCCACAGAACAACAATTTTAAATCTCAACATCAAACATCTTTTCAAGCGCATGATTTTCCAAATCTTCCTACTCAGTCCACACCTATAGTAGACTCTCATCTCACTTTACCTCAAACTCCTTTCTCAACTCCTGATTTTGCAAATCTTTCTAATCAAAAACCACTTAAAGTAGCCTCACGCTTGTCTTTATTTCAAACCGAAGCAGTTCCATATAACACTGAGTCATTCTCAACTCTCATTAAAAATTTAACCTCCTCTCCCCCTTTAACAACATTTGAATCACATTCTCAAACTATTCCTTTACAAGATGATGCACATCCTATACCAAAACCAAATTCTCAGGGAACCACTACCGCACTTTCTATGGTTGTCGCACAACCGAAAGTCTTATGTAATAAGGAAATTGTGGTCCCTCCTCAATCTAAATCTGTACAAGTTTTCTCTAACCTTTCCATTTCACAAACAGAAATAACACTCATACTTTCACACAACATATCTTTCGAAACTCTTCCTCAAAGTTCTTCACCACAAACCTTCTTCCTACGTGCTCCGACCACCTCCAAAGCCTAACTTTTTGTCTCATTCACTTCCAAGAAGGCTTACTTTCAAAGACCTTCCCACCGCGATACCTCCGAAACTATCTGGTGACAACTCTCCTTCTTCACTTCAAACCACAACGTCACAAATTCATTCTCCTCCACCACCTACATTGCCTCTTGAAATTTCGCTTCAAAGTAGACCTCCTCATCCAATTCCTCATCCACCTATTTATTCTTCCACTTTGGAAAACAAACTCCTATTTAATCTTTCACTGTGGAAAACAAACTCTCCTTTCCTCACACAGGAAAATTTCTTCATAAATCACAAACACTTTTAGACTTTAAAATTTTTTTTCTCGCCACCAGCAGTATATTTATATTTTCATTTGAGAAAATATAAAATAAACAATCACATCTTAGAAATCAGGGAAATTTCTAAATGTTAAAGAAAACTAAACACAGTTTTAACAACCTAAACACATAAGAAAATTTTAAAGTATAGAAGAAAGATAATGTTTCTTCCCCATTTTTTTTTATTAATTTTTAATTTTTTTTATTAGTAACATCAAAATCCTACTTATTTTTGGGTCACTATCTATATTATTTTCAGTTTGTTTCAAATTGAAGTTAGAATATATTTTTGATATGGAATTAGATTTCACAGTCATTTCAATTATGTAATGTCAAACACGAAGACAGATTTTCACCTAAATTTCAACCCCTCATTTATTAAACCATATTCTTTTTCTTTGCCTCACATTTTAACAAAACATATCAAGAGTTCAAATGCACACAAATTATGAATACAATTGCATAGTGAAAAAGACAGAGTAATCTCTGTACAAAGACAATTGTTAGCATCTAGTTTCTCATTATGCATTTGATTCCTCCTTAAACGAAACTCTCCACTGTTTCCCCCTAAGATTATAACTTCTTACTCTGACTACCTTTCATTTTTGAACCTATAATATCACGCTTTCTTTTAATTCACAAAATGTAGTTTTTCAATCTCATGTTCAAGAAACAAACCCATCTGCAACAATTGCATAAGCCCAAAAAATTTTTTTTGGGCAGGGAGACTTATAACAGAGAGGAATCTGTTATAGAAGTAAATAAAGAAATATTTTTATTTCTTTATTTTTTTTTCTCAAATCTCAATTTATTTTATATTTTCGAATAATCTGCTCTTACACAACTTCAGTATGTTTATTTCTTTTGTTCCTACCCCAAACTCTTCCCCCCCCATACGCCTCGTCCGATGTTCCTAAACCCCCCCCCCACTCGAGAAACACGCTGATAAAATACTCCCCCCCGTTTATTTTGTCTTCCCCCATCTTTTACTGCAAAATAAAATTAATCAAAGTTGCCAACACGCAGTTTTCCTGATAAATTAAAATAAAATATTCTTGATCTCTTATTTCTTAGCAACGAATTTAAAATGTACCATTTTTATTCTTGTTTCTTGGATTTTTCTTTTTCTTTTTTTAACGTCAATATTTTTAACAAGATAAACCACACCTAAATATTGGGAAAATTCTTTCTGGAAACTCTTTTCCCTTATCACCCATGAGAACGTCATCCCTCCTTCTCCCCCCCTCTCCTTCCCCCTAGCCCAGACCTTCGGCTGTACACGCCGGAATATAGCATTTATTCTTAAGAGATGAGCCTCTCTGCCTGTGTAATTTTCTCTCTCTGTGCTAAATTAGTGATTTTTCTTGGTGAGTTTCATTTTTTTTTTTTTATATTTTTGCCATATACCAAGGAAACGATTTTAGAATTTTTTTTTTTTGATGTTTGAAGGCCTAGCCTAAACTCGGTGGTTTCATAAATTTTAAGGCCTAGAGCTGCCCTACCTTGAAAGCGTAAACCTACCCCAAGCTTGGGTTGGTTAAAATTGCTGGAAGTATTATGGAGTAGTTTTTTTTTCTCTCTCTTCTCTTTTCAATATAAATTTTGTATTTTTGAAATATCACATATTTTATAAATTTTTTGTTGTTTTTCTCAAGCGTAGATATATATCCCCTTTGTTTTTTTAATCTTTTTATACGCTTTAAAGTAGACAAAAGGCCCTATCTTTACCTCGGTCTTACTATTATTTTTTCTTGCAATAATTTTTATTCCTTTCTTTTTAAAAAAAGTAATTGTAATTTCTATCCAAAACCCTATAAAACTATTACCTCCAATACAAAGTACGGTATATATATATAAGGAACAATATGAGTAGTAATGGAAAATGGGGATGATACCGAAAAGGAAAATAATAATAATAATGATAAAATTAATAATAGAGGTTACAAAAATAATAATAATAATAATAATAATAATAATAATAATAATAATAATAATAATAATAATAATAATAATAATAATAATAATAATAATAATAATAATAATAATAATAATAATAATAATAATAATAATAATGATAATACACACACAACAATAACAATAATAAGGGCGAGAAAATAGGCTGCAGGACTTTGATATAGTGAAAATGTTGTTTTATTTATTTTAGATTGCTTTACACTTTGAAATAGGCTTTACCAAAAGGCTTATTTGAAGGTGAAATATCTCTTGTCGCACACCCCCTTATGCCCAAAATTTCTCCTCCTTTTGTTGAATGTCTTGTAGTTTTTTTTTTGCACTTTGAAATAAACTTTACCAGAAGGTTTATTTGAAGGTGAAAAACTTTTTCCACACACCCCTCTGAGACGATTTTTTTCCTCTTCGAAGACTTTAAAATTTTACATACCAAATTTTATTCTCTTCCTAATATTAGAATCGAAAAAAAAACATATTTTTAGTTTAACTTTTTTTTATTCACTACGCTTCCAAATAAACAAAAAAAATTTATTTGGAAGTGAAAAACTTTTACCACACACCCCTCTGAGATATCAAGAATATTCTTAAGAAAATTTGAGATTTTCACTTTTTTTGGGTTTTCATTTAATAGTCAAAAATTAAATTTTAGCGAAATTTCCTGTGTAGCATTTTTCTTTCATTTTTTTATAAGGAGCTTGCAACCTTTTAGTAGTTTAATAATTAAACTCTTGATAAAGCTTAAGATGCAAGGGTTTTCATCAATGTCATAAGAATTAAAATATTTTAGCGTCATGTCCAACATTGATAAAGTGTGAAATTTTTCATTAGAAAATTGTTGCTCCAGAGAAACTATGAAAGAATCTAAGCAAAAAAATAAGGAACATTTTTTTTTCAAAATTCTCTAAGAGTTGAAGCTGGCGGATTTAAACAGTGCTGTTGTTGTCCTACGATTCTTGATGTCTGTAAGTTTGTCTATTTCAATATTTTCAGCAGGTATGCGGGCAGAAGCTAATAAATCTTCGTCTACAACGTCTCATGTTTCAAGTATCACTATGACCTTCACGAATGTTAATATTCTTTATATGTGATTAGAACACTGCAAGATATATTTGATTTTTTTTTCTGCAAAGCATTAGCCGTAGATCCCAATAATGCGGAATAATTAGCTACAAGGTTAACACAAATAGTGAGCGGAGATTTTGTCGCAGCACGGTGTAGGTGAAAAGCAGCTTTTCTCGTTGCATTGTCACCTTCTTCTTATACCTTCCATAGCCATGAAAGATGACAAATATTTTTCTTGAATGTGGCAAAACTAACCTGTATTAATGTGACCAACCTGTATCGATGTTAGGAGCATACTTTCCGTCAAGAAGAAATTCATGAAAGAAGTCGATTATAATATCCTCTGCTGTAGATATTGTGTTACGTATATGTAGGTCAGAACTCAAATCATTCACAGAGTTTCAATTTCTGACTTTCACAGTAAAAGAACTGCTCTTTGTTATTCTTCTGCTGAATTTTTTTTTAACGCCAATGTCTTTCCCTGAAATATTTGAACAATCATCATAACCCTGTCCGACACATTTACCTTCATCAAAATCTTCGTTCTCTAGGAAGTTAACAATTGTAGTAGCTATATTGCATAACGTTTATTAAAGTCGTTTCCACAAAGCCGAGAAATTCTTTACAAGCTGCCTCTTTTTTTGTTCGTAAAAAGAAATCGAACAACAATTGATGCAAAGTTGTAGTGATCACTTGAATGGCACCACACTGACCACAGAGCTTTGGGTTGCTAGGTTGGTCGAACTCAGATTATACAATATTAATTTGTCCTTTTCTTTCCATTTTTAATTACCAATTTTTTGAAAAGCTAAAGAATAATAGTAGACATTGATTTTGTTTTTTAGCAGATAACATTTGCAAATAAAATGTACCCAAATACTCTCAAATCATTTTCATTACTTACCGATTTTCAAAAA
>JABUQX010146996.1:30000-35000 GCA_015478945.1 Trachelipus rathkii | reverse complement strand
AAGAATCATTCGCCCTTTATTAAGAATCATTCGCCCTTCATTAAGTTCAAATCACTCGCCCTTCATTAAGTTCAAATCACTCGCCCTTCATTAAGTTCAAATCACTCGCCATTCATTAAGTTCGTCTCGCCCTTTATTAAGTTTAAATCATTCGCCCTTCATTAAATTCAAATCACTCGCCCTTCATTAAGTTACAAATCATTCGCCCTTCATTAAATTCGAGTCACTCGCCCTTCATTAAGTTCGAATCATTCACTAATTAACTAACATTAACTAATATTTGTCATTTTCTTTCAAAGGAATGTTAATAAATGTTCTGGAAAATCAATAATTTAGATAAATATTTATATTTCCTTCAGGCTACAACCGATCTTTATGGAAAATGTACTAAAACTCATTCTGGAACTTCAGCTGCTGCTCCTGAGGCGGCGGGAGTGTTTGCCTTGGCCCTTGAAGCAAAGTTAGTAAATTACTGTGTAATTCGAATTTCTCATCAATTGAGAAGGGAACGTTAAAATGATTTGAAATTCTTGAATGTCAATTTTGTTATTGGGAATCAAAACATAAATGAAATATTATATTTCTTATCCATAAGGAAAAAATGTACAAGTAAATTCCTTTTCAGAATATATATTCCGTACGACATTTTCATTCACTAACAAGGTTCTAATTATAATTCATTATCATATATTTCAGCCCTAACTTAACTTGGCGAGATATCCAACATCTTTCTGTACTGACGTCCAAGCGAAATTCTCTCTTTGACGCAAAGGGAAGATTCAATTGGCATATGAACGGAGTAGGATTAGAATTCAACCATCTGTTTGGATATGGGGTATTAGACGCCGGAGCAATGGTTGCACTTGCCAAGGACTGGGTTACGGTACCTCCAAGATATCACTGTCAAGGTGGCCTTTATAACCAGCCACAGTAAGTAATTCAGGTTTACACACACGAGCACGCACATACACATACACTCTAAACTAAAACTTCCCCTGTTAATAAAAATATTTAAATATGGTTTCTGAGAACATTTATTTGTATTAAGATAATTAAGGCTTCATTATAGAATAATTTTTTAATAACATAGCCAATATTGTCAAACAAAGTGTCATATATATATATATATATATATATATATATATATATATATATATATATATATATATATATATATATATATATATATATATATATATATATACTATACTATATATATATATATATATATCAGTGGCGGTTTTTCGGGGAAGGCAAGGGAGTCAGTGCCACCTATACAGTTTGAGAAAGGTAAGGTGAGAAAGCATCTCTTACTCATCTTGTTTCGATAATTAAATACGTACTCAAAATATTTTAATGTGATTTCAGCAAAAATAAAATATATCCCAATTTCGCCTTCAAAGTATATACATGGGACGTTGGGAAAATATTGCGAATGACGTTTTTGTAGCCTTACTAAATACAAAGACCAAAATAAACACGGGCGAAATATATGGAGTTAAATTAAGATCTTCAGCCTCCTTTTCGGCGGAAATTTAAATGAAACTCTGCAGGCATTCTATTTGTGAGAAGCGTTATGACATGTAGAACGAGAGAGAGAGAGAGAGAGAGAGAGAGAGAGAGAGAGAGTGATTCACGCTCCATATTCCATAGAAATTAAGGAGGCCCGATCGACAAATGTTTGAATACTTTTAAATATATATATATATATATATATAAATATATATATATATATATATATATATATATATATATATATATATATATATATATATATATATATATATATATATATATTTCAATAAGGAAATATTTTCGACATCCCCAGCTTCCGAGGTCAGAACCGGCTTATATATATACATATATATATATACATATATATATATATATATATATATATATATATATATATATATATATATATATATATATATATATATATATATATATATATATATATATATATATGTGTGTGTGTGTGTGTGTGTGTGTGTGTGATGTGTGTGAGGTGTGTGTGTGTGTGTGTATCAAGTTGAAGGAGTAAAAGTGAAATTTCATTTTCTGAATTTATTTACTACTAACTTTGCATGTAATGAATTCGTGAAATGAGACGAATAAAACTCTTTGAGCTTTCTCGTGAGTTTGAAAAATGTTTAATCTTGGCAAGTTAAAAAAAAAAAAAAAAAAAAAAAAAATTTTTGAATTCAATGTATCGTAAACCTTAATTTTATTCAAGATATTTTCAAACCCTATTGAAATAGTATTAAATTTATGATTTTTTTAACTAGTTGTGTTTAATGCATATTACCCAGAGGTTTTTGAAGGGGTTCAGTGCCCATAAGATGGGAAACGTTTTATAAACCTATATAAAGGTTTTTTACTGACTTTAATATTATCATTATTTTGTATTTGGAGAGGACAAAACGCCCAGTTATTCTTTTATTGTCTGACTAGGCTATGTACTCGTTCAATATTTAAAATGTTAAATTTTTAAAAGTGTCAAAGAACAAGTTTTTTTCCCTCGCTTTTTTTTTTTTTTAATGAATAGGAAGGCTACATGAATAGGGAAATATTTTGACAGATTTTGGCCTTTTCATTTTTGGAAACAAATTTACTTTGTGAAAAAATATTTGTAATCATTTGAAAGCAATTTTTTTTTTTAATTTAAACAAAGTTCAATCCTTGGACACATTTTGGACATTAATCTGATTTTATTTTCGTCTCTTCATAGCTTTTAAATCTCTCATATGTATCCCTCTTTCTGTTATATTTTCTGTTTTTTCACAATATGCATAAGTAATGTAGTAATTTGAGTTTCGCTTCATAGTTTTCTCATTTATAATCCTAATAACACCAATCTGCTTAATTAAAAAAAACTTTCAACACTGAAGCCAGACTGACGATTTCTTCTCAAATATTTTCTATCACTTCTAATATGAAAAAACTCAATACTCTTTTGGGTACTGGGCAGCATCTCGTTACTTTACTTTCGGGAACAAATCCTTTTCTTTTTAATCATATCGGTGGTTCCCGTGCAGGTTTGTTTGGAAAATCTCAATATTTATTATTATTATATCTTTCTGCGATACACATTATATTTTTATTACTCAATTAGCTAATTGATTATTGCATTTTTCCAGCAAATCTTCCGAAAACTAGCTCTTTACTATCAAATAATCTTTCATCCTTTATCCCCAATTTCATCATATAAGACCATCTCCATTTGCTTCTTATTTGCTACTTTAATTGGCCTTGTTTTAACTCTTGCTTTACTCCCTTTTAAGCAAACAATTTACCATAGCTCGGGAATAAAAGTCCAGTTGCTACTGTACTTTCATTTCTCTCCCCTTCCACAGCTCTTTTTTTATTAGTTCCACCGTCAACTCTCCATATATATATATATATATATATATATATATATATATATATATATATATATATATATATATATATATATATATATATATATATATATATATATATATATATATCTTCTCACTATATATATGGGGAAAGGATAGTTCTCAGGCGCATTTCAAAGTTGTACTTTCAGATACCATAGTTTATATCAATATTTGTAAGGAAATTGACGAGAAGACTATTCCAGACCCTCCATTGTAGAACACATAAAAGAACAAGCATAGAGATTAAGTCTAAGATAAGAGAGTTTTACAGAGAAAAAATTATAAAAATATAGACACGAGTTACCTGAGCTTTGTTTCAAAAAGGTATGAGACAAATGACTTGAAGGCAACAGTGTCCATAGTAATAGCGGTGTTATATGAAATGTGATGGAACAACACCACATCTGGAAAGATGCTTGAGAAATTTTGTAGCTGTGTGAAAGTACATGAGACTTCACACCATTAACAAGAGCAGTGTGAATGAACCTCACATCATATATGGAAAGTGTATCCCATACAGAGACAGGCAACTTCCCTATATGCAACAAGAGCTGGGGTGGTGTAAAGTTATGATGGCTCTTCAGAACCCTAAACCTTCTAGAAGCTTCTTTATAAATGAAAAAGATGTGATTTTTCCTTGCAATCCTACAAAGGGATCTTCAAGAATATTAAGAGCAAAGGAGAGTTTGAATTGGGTGGAATAAGATACTTTAGTTGTGTGGAAGATTGAAACTAGTATATAGATGAAGCAATTGATTTTTGACATTAAAAACAATTAATCAAGTTAGATTTGTCACGAAGAGTTATTCCTTTTAAGAATTAAGCCCGGAGAGAGAGAGAGAGAGAGAGAGAGAGAGAGAGAGAGAGAGAGAGAGAGAGAGAGAGAGAGAGAGAGAGAGATGAGCCTACATATTAAGAGAGATAGATAGATAGAGATAGCTGAGCTTTGTTACATATTAAGAAATTACAATATTAAGGCATGAATAACTGAAGACTAGGAAACAGACAGTACCGTAAGATATTTAAAGCTAGGTCAGAAAATCTGAGGCGAAAGGTTAAACTTTAGCAGAAGGAAGAGAGAAAAAATATAGAGAAAACAATTTTTTAATGTTCGAAAAAGAGTTAAAAAGGTGCCAGAAAATTATAGCAATTTTTCTGCCGAAAAATGGATTTTTGATACGACAGAAGTTATCATGTATGATACCGAAATAAAATATGACTAGACAAATTTCACGAATTTAAAAACAGAATAAAATCACTTAAGGTTGTCCAGATAAACCCAAGGTTTTATAGTTGTTCATTAGAAATGAGAAAATGCAGTTTTCACCTCCATAACAGAAAGAATTATCACAGTTATAACAGAAAGAATTATCACAGTTATAACAGAAAGAATTATCACAGTTATGCGATCTTCAAACTCAAATAAATCCATCTCGCCAAAGCTAGATAATTTAAAGCATTTAAATTGTAATTTCCACTAGTTAGAGACATCAGATAAAATTGCAAGAAGCTGCTGTTGGCCAACAGGAGCCATTTAGGCGATCAGAGTTGGGATTACTATGCAGTTCTTCATATGGAGAAAGTCAGAGAGACAAT
>JABUQX010146996.1:17500-25000 GCA_015478945.1 Trachelipus rathkii | reverse complement strand
TATTATTATTATTATTATTATTATTATTATTAGTCAAATGTTCGCATTGGCTTCAATAAAATATCAGGTTTTTCCGATCTCTTACAAATATTTATATTTTCTTCTAAAATATTTTCGAACATTATTATTATAATTATTATTATTATTATTATTATTATTATTATTATTATTATTATTATTATTATTATTATTATTATTATTATTATTATTATTATTATTATTATTATTATTATTATTATTATTATTATTCCTCTTGTTGAAATACTTATTGTTATTATTATTATTTTTATTATTATTAGTATTATCACATATTATTATTATTATTATTATTATTATTATTATTATTATTATTATTATTATTATTTTTATTATTATTATTATTATTATTATTATTATTATTATTATTATTATTATTATTATTATTATTATTATTATTATTATTATTATTATTATTATTATTATTATTATTATTATTATTATTATTATTATTATTTTTATTAGTATTATTATTATTATTATTATTATTATTATTATTATTATTATTATTATTAATATTATTGAATATTTACACATATAAAAATATATATATATAAATATATATATATATATATATATATATATATATATATATATATATATATATATATATATATATATATATATATATATATATATATATATATATATATATATTTCTATTGTGTACCCTATATGTTCAAATTATAAGAAATATATATACAATTGGAACACAAAATCGTTTTATTAATATACAAATGCCCCATTTTATTTTACTAAATTAAAATTTTCCTTTTCTTACTTTTTCTCAATTTATTCCTTTATGCGTAAAAAAAAATTGTCCTTAAAACTGATTCTATTCATTTGCATTATAATTCTACAAAAGATTATAATATTGGAGAAGAGAACATGAGTGACGTCACGTCTATGTATTAAACCACTATATAAGATCGTCAAATTCAATAAAAAACATGAGTGATGTCACTGTCTATGTATTAAACCACTATATAAGATCGTCAAATTCAATAAAAAAGAAAATGGCGTTCTAAATTTTTAATGTTTTAAAAAGAGATTTTTGCATTCGAGAATAGCTTTATGACCTTGTTCCTTTTGATTAAGGAAGAAAATTACAAATAGCAAATATTAACTTTTCAATGATCATTTTTGTTTTCTTTACCTCTTACACACACACACACCTATACACACTACACACATACACACATACACATACACACACACAGAGCATATATATATATATATATATATATATATATATATATATATATATATATATATATATATATATATATATATATATATATATATATATATATTGATAAAAATACCCCTTTCTAAGCATTTCACCCTGCTGGGAATCGAACCTGACCCTAGCAGATAAACACGTATGTGTTTTACCACTACCCTACCATCAATACTGCGAGTAGTTTAGTTTCATTTTAATATATATATATATATATATATATATATATATATATATATATATATATATATATATATATATATATATATATATATATATATGTATATATGTATATATGTATATATATATATATTGGTGATATCATGGATGTAAGCATATAAACATCCGCGAATATGGATGCGGGTGTTGAATATTTTATCAAAAATATTTCAAACATATAAAATTTTAATTCTCTAATAGCAAGAAACATTTTTAATATAACATTTGAGATACTAATTCCTATTGTATGGTTAGGTAAGATCCTATAATTACTTACTAGTACAGGGAAAGGTATTTTTCGAAAGAGAAAGGTTCCTGCGCTTTTGAAATTACATTAAATTCGGTTTCCAGAACTTGGAACAAGGTCCCAACTCATCATGTATTCCACCAATCATTATCTCGAATGTCCACCCATTTATGAATAAAAGTTAAAACAGGTAGTTTAATATTCGAACTCAATTAAGGGCAAGTTATATTTAAGAACTGAAGTTGCTTGAAATTACTTTGAACTTGAAATTACTTTGAACTTGAAATTACTTTGAACTTGAAATTACTTTGATCTCGGTCCTCAGAACTCGGAACAGGGTCCCAACTCATCATGTATTCCACCTGTCATTTTCTCGAATGTCCACACATTTATGAATAGAAGTTAAAACAGGTAGTTTAATATTTAAACTCTATTAAAGGAAAGTTATATTGTTATTAGGTCTATTACTTTTTTAGTCATATACTATATTTCTTCATTACACAAATGGTTGCTCAGAACACAAGGTAAAAGAACAATTTAGATAACGCTGAACACGTTAATTGTAATAGTTCCCATTACTTCTCTTGAACAATTTCAGATGATTAGTGTCGCCTTGTGTTCTTTTTTCATTAGGATACAAACCAATTATTTTATCAACTTTATTTTTGTTTTCAAGTCTTTTACAGATCGTTACTGTTTGGTGCAGTTACAATAGAATCAAATAAGTTATTTCATTTTTGATATTCAGTGCTTTGTCTCAAAGGTTTTTTCGATTACTCTTCCTGTTTATCTGTAATATCCTTGGCAGGTTTTGGAATCAATTGAATAATATCTTTCACCATTGTCATCACAGGTGATGAGGTGAAAAACTTGGATTTGTTTTGTAGATAAAACTTGGATTTGTATTGTGGATAAATATTGGATTTATACTGTGGATAAATATTGGATTTGTATTGCGGATAAAACTTGGATTTGTATTGTAGATAACTATTGGATTTGTACTGCGGAAAAAACTTAGATTTGTGCTGTGCATAAATCTGGGATTTGTTCCGTAGATAAAACTTGGTTTTGTATTGTGGATAAATATTGGATTTATAATGTGGATAAATATTGGATTTGTACTGCGGATAAAACTTGGATTTGTACTGTGGATATATCAGAGATTTTGCAAATGTGAAAATATCATGAGTTTTAAAAGTATCTAATTTCATTATAGAGATTGATTCATTTACATTATTCTTGATGTGGACAACATTTTTTAGTTATTTCAGAAGTGCAATCGTATTTGCAATTGAAACGTTAGTGCAATTTAGTCTTTTAGAGTTTCAATGATAATAATTGCTTGTTAGAATGTTTCGATTTATTCTCGAGACTAAACAAGAACAAATTTTCTTGCATTTCTAATGAGCGTTGCTTTATTAAAAGTGTATTGTTGCATCTGTGGGTGTATTAGATTAATTATTCAACTTTGATAGTTGAAGCTTTTCTTATAGTTGTCACCAACTTACGAGGTAATAAGTCTTATTCACTGTTTTTGTAGGTACTTATGAAAAGTATACTATTTCATTAAATAGTGGAATTTTGGTTTCAAGTTAAATGTGTGATTTGGCAAAACTATATAATAACCAATCAACAAAAATTACACTTATTACGAAACCAATTAATAGTTAGTTTAAATACCAAATCTCTCCAATATAATAAATATTCAATATATTTTTGATTGCATGAGCAACATTTCTATATTTAAAAAACTGTGATCGTTCCTAAAAAAAAAAAAAAAAAAAAAAAAATAAAACAAAAAATTTAAATTTAATATTTTTTGACGTTTTTGTGACTAAAAGAGGGTTAGCGTATATAATAATAAATATTTTTTCTTAAAGCCATTTACCTTTTTTTTAAAACACCTGCGTTTGAACATGGTTACTGTTTTGACATTTCTGTTTTTAATAGAAATATTTATAAATAAATGTATATAAAAATTTATCAGCAAAAATAGTAAGAATTATTTAGGCCTAATTAATTCCGCAAATCGAAATTGGTATGAGATGCATGCATTATTTCATTGCTTTCACAAAGCATTCCACACACACACACACACACACACACACACACACACACACACACACACACACACACACACACACACACACACACATGCACACACATACACACACACACCTACACACACTCACCTGCACACACAATCCCTTAAACACATTCACAGAGTCTATACACACACATCTACACACACAAACCCTTTACAAACACACACACACACATCTATAGATATACACCTACACACCTACACACACATATATATATAATATATATATATATATAGTTATATATATATATAGCATATATATATATATATATATATATATATATATATATATATATATATATATATATATCTATATATATATATATATATATATATATATATATATATATATATATATATATATATATATATAGTAGTAGCATATATATATATATATATATATATATATATATATATATATATATATATATATATATATATATATATATATATATATATATATACCCCATTCCATAATCAACAACTAGATGAAAAATGAGAAGTTGAGGTCAGTCGAGTGGCAGAAAATGGGGTTTGGGGTCGATCTGTTGCGAGAATTTCTTAGGTAAGCAATACTCCTTGTCATGCTCTCAATAGTACAGGATCTCCTGCTGGGTTTATTCATTCCCTTCTAGGAGGCCCTCCCTACTATATCCCCCACTCCTATATAAGTCATGTTCCCTGCCAATGGTATGATGCTACTCTCGGTATTAAATATTAAAAGGTTTTTTAATATTTACAATCTTTTTAGACTTATTAAATATACCATACCCTTTCGATTTTCATGAAACTTATATGAAATGTTTGATGTGAGTTGTAAATAACGTAAAACGTAAAAAAAACTCAGAAAATGACCATGAAAAAAGTTATGAAGGCTCCAGATTTAATATTTATGGTATATATCTATGGGAGGACTTTGTCGATTACATCGACCGCAGCCGATTTTCATGAAACTTACAGGAAACGTTTGAAGTGACCTGTAGAGAACATAAAACGTAGAATACTCGAGAAATGACATTGGAATAGTTATGAAGTTTCAATATTTCAATTTTGCATGTCAAAGTTCACAGATGCGTTCTGTATAGACTTATAATATTGGAGAATTATTTTTTTATTTTACCGTCACCCACAAATTATGGGGGCCGAGCCCCTTCGTAGGCAAATTTTTACGTGCCATGCATTTGAATCTTCAAATTTGTTTTTCCTACAAATATTAAGTTTTAAGCGTCTTTCTGCAGCTTTATAACTTTTCTTCAAAATCCTTTCCGGATTTTTTTTCGTTTTCCGTCTCTTGCATTTCCTATAAGTTTCATGAAAATCAAGAGTGTCCCCTAATTAATAAAGCATTTTTTAAAAACTAATGTTTTACCATTGAAATTTATCATTAACCATTTCCTAACGAAGAATTAAAAAATAATATAAAATAAAAACCTTCCTCAAAGGAAACAGGACACAAAATACTTTATATATAAAACAAACATCTCAACATTATAAAGGTCAAATAAACGCACAAAATTATATTAATTTATTTAAACATCTGCTTGTATTTAGAGAGAATCGTACGTTTGGCAATCATTGTCATCGTACGTTTGGCAGTCAATATCATCGTACGTTTGGCAATCAATATCATCGTACGTTTGGCAATCAATGTCGTCATACGTTTGGCAATCAATATCATGGTCTATTAATATATAAAGATTCTCTGAAAACAGGGAAAACGTATCCACGAACTTTTGCGAATATCTGAAAAAAAATTAATTTCAGTTTATATTATAGGTAATATTTGTTACCACCTTCAAGGAGGAAGATAGCAAAGCGACTGGAAAAGCCCTAGTATAGTAGTGCCACAGATAATAATTATGGTAGTGACGATACTATGGTAGTTCCTCCTCAAATTTACGATATTGTAACTTGTAAGGAGGATGTAACGTCTCTTTCATTGTGAGGATACACTCAGAGCTTAGGGACAAACTTTTTTATTTATTATTATTTTTTTTTAAGTAGAATTGTTTCTTTTTCTGAAATTTCAAAACTGGAGAGATTTTCTGCAGTTTATTTTACACTTATTTGAGAAGAAAAAAAAAAAAAAAATAATAAAAAAAAAAAAAAAGATTGAAATTTTTTTAGTCTTAATATTTCAAAATATTGCATAATTCGTTGAATACTTAATAATAATAATAATAATAATAATAATAATAATAATAATAATAATAATAATAATAATAATAATAATAATAATAATAATAATAATAATAATAATAATAATAATAATAATAATAATAATAATAAGAAAATACTACTACTACTACTATTAATAATAATCAAAATAATAATAATAATAATAATATTAATAGTAATAATAATAATAATAATAATAATAATAATAATAATAATAATAATAATAATAATAATAATAATAATAATAATAATAATAATAATAATAATAATAATAATAATAATAGAATAATAATAATAATAATAATAATAATAATAATAATAATAATAATAATAATAATATTAAATAATAATAATAATAATAATAATAATAATAATAATAATAAAAATAATAATAATAATAATAATAATAATAATAATAATAATAATAAGCATAATAATAAGCATAATAATAATAATAATAATAATAATAATAATAATAATAATAATAATAATAATAATAATAATAATAATAATAATAATAATAATAATAATAATAATAATAATAATAATAATATAATAATAATAATAATAATAATAATAATAATAATAATAATAATAATAATAATAATAATAATAATAATAATAAAAAAAAAACACACACACACACACACACACACACACACACACAATAATAATACACACACACACACACACACACACACACACAATAATAATAATAATAATAATAATAATAATAATAATAATAATAATAATAATAATAATAATAATAATAATAATAATAATAATAATAATAATAATAATAATATAAGTTTTACTTTTAACTTCCAATTCTCTGAATATTTTCTTCTGATTTTCATTTAATTTTCTTAATACTAGTCTAGAAAATAATTTGCAAAGAAAGTAAGAGGCATATTTATATTTATTATTTTCTGACTGAGCTGTCCGGACATCTTCAGAGTTTCGATTCTAACAATTGAATGAATTATTTAACACAAGATTTAAAAAATTTTAAATTACAAATTAGATTTTAGATTTTAGCATTTCATATTATATTTAATTTAAGTGACAGTACGTTGAACTTTATGTTAATGTCTGGTTTTAGATCTTTTATGTAATAAGCCTCAGCTATTTTCAGTTTTTGAGCTTCGCATGAGGAGTGTAAAATTTTGAATGACTGTGAGATATCAGGTATAGTTGTTTTGTTATGTTCAGTGAATAAATGTTCGTATATTTTACTAGGTTTAAAGCGGTGTTGGTATGCCCTATCTGTTAATCTATTAGTCGTGTAACCAATATACGTCGACGTACAGTCAGACTCGGGACATGTGAATTGGTACACGACATGGTGATTAACTGAAAGGGTATCCTTAGTAGAGAAGCAGGAAGAAAGTTTTCTTGTTTTGTGGTATAGTTTAACTGTGATTTTTGTGTTACTTGTAGATTTAATGTGGGTGTTAATAATGCCGCGTAGACATT
>JABUQX010146995.1:22500-29483 GCA_015478945.1 Trachelipus rathkii | reverse complement strand
TAATAATTCCTTTCGCTAATCTAAAAAGAGTGTGGAAAATGAGAGTAGCTAGATACCGGAAGCGCTGAATTCATTCACAGTCTCCAGCTGCGGTATCCGCTGCCTATCATTGCTGAACTTTATCCTGAGAAATAGCATAGTTTTTAGCACGGATTGATTGCACTGGTCAGCGCCACTTAGAATGCGATCCGTCTGTCCTCTCTAACACTTGTTTTTTTTCTTTCCACTTCGAGGGCATTGGCAAATGAGAATTATGCCTCAAGGTGCGCGAAATTCTCCGTCGATTTTTAGCCGTACGATGGAAATGGCACTCTCCGGCTTGCTAGGCGTCGTTTGTTTACTTTTTATTGACGATATTCTCATTTTCAGTAAAGATATTTCTTCACATTATACACATCTTACAAAGGTTTTTAATGCTTTAACAAACGCTCACCTAAAAATAAAGCTTGAAAAGTGTTCTTTCTTTAAAAGTAGTGTCACTTTCTTAGGTTTTAAAATCAGTGAAAAGGGCCTATCCCCGGATCCGGTTAAATTGGAGGCTATTAAAGGATTTAAAATTCCTCAGAATGTGTCTGATGTCCGTTCAACCCTCGGTTTCTTCAATTATTTTCGCCACATGATACCCCACTATTCTTCCCTTGTGCAGCCTCTTACCTTGCTCCTAAAGAAGAATATTCCATTTTCTTGGCAAATCGAACAACAGTCTGCTTATGACTCGTTAAAGAAGTTTTTACTTTTAGACCCAGCACTTTCTTTCCCTGATTACTCTAAACCGTTCATTTTGAGCACTGATGCTTCTGATTTCGGTATAGGCGCCGTATTAGCTCAGTTAGACGAGAATGGGAAAGAAAAACCCCTCGCTTTCACTTCCAAAATGCTAAGTAAAGCTGAAATCAACTATAGTACGACCGAGAAAGAAGCGTTGGCTATAGTACACGCTCTAACCAAATTTAGAACTATCATATTTGGTTACCCTCTTAAAATTTACACGGATCATTCCGCATTAGTACATCTTTTTAGACATAAACAATTAGCTGGTCGTTTGGAAAGGTGGAATCTCAAAATTCAGTCTTGCAACCCAGAGATAGTTCATATCGAGGGTAAACTGAATATTATTCCAGATTATCTTAGTCGTCATCCAGTTCCTGACACTGGTCACCTTTCTTCTTCTAATGAAGACACTCCTGATCACAAAACTTCTGCCATACGGTTTACAAAGTTTCAAAATCCTCCAGAAGAGCCTTCCATAGCTCTTGTTCATAATCCTGTTCCAATTGTTTTTTCCGACTCTAGAGTATATACCTTTACGGACGATGTTATTTTCCATGAACAGCGTAATTGTCCTAGACTATCGGAAATTATCAACAATATTGATAACCCGGATAGCTGTCTCCCACATCTTATAGTTAAAGGTTTACTTTATTGGGTTTCTTCCAAAACAAATATCACCGTTTGAAGTTCCAGATTCAGCAACATATGATTTTTGAATCATAATACTGCCTTTCTTATATGAGAAAGCTGGGAACGCAACAGAATATCGTGTATAAGGGAAAGAGCACCTTCTCTCGTATTTCTAATTTTTGTTTCTAAACAATGTACTTCATGTCTGGAAGTCAAAGGTTCCAAACCTCATCCAGTTGCTATCCAACTCCTATCCTTTACCTTTCTATCCTTTTTCTAGAGTACATTTAGATACCATGTCCACTTCCAAAATGTAAAATTACAGGCGCTAAATACATCCTAGTTTTCATGCGCTTACTAGATATTGTGAAATATGCCCTGTAGCTTCTAGAGATGGTAAAGTAGTTGCCGAAACTCTCTTAAATAGAGTCATTTTACATCATTCAGTACCGGAAATCCTTATAACAGACCGAGCTGCCGAGTTCACATCAGAGTTTTTCAACGAAGTCTGCAAAACGTGGAACATTAAAAATCGAACTATTGCCGTCAGACATCCTAGCAACAGTTTGGTTGAAAGAGAAAATAGACGTATCGAGGATTACTTGCGTCATTTCGTTTCCTTACAGCACGACGACTGGGGAAAATACATCTCTTTTGCCCAAATTTCCTTAAATTCTACTTATAACTTCTATTGGTAATCCTCATTTTCTAGTCCATTTTTATGTTCGTAGGCTACCCTACGACCTCCCTGACTATGTTTCTCCCTTTGTTAACAAAACTCAGCCTTTAAAGGATCATCTATATGATTTTAACGCGGAAATGGCTGAAAGAGCAGCCGCCATCCGCGAATTGGCTCGTCAGAAGTTAGAAAAGGAAACATTAAGAATCGCCCAACAGCAACATTCAAAGGCTCCTATTCGTCCTATACGTGTTGGCGATTATGTTTATTTGCTTGCGGTAAAACCTCCACACTTATCTCCGAAACTGTTCAAGAAATGGGTCGGTCCTTACTTGGTTGTTAATGTTCTTAAATTTAACAAATATCTTCTCAGATGTCTTGTTACAAATAAAGAATTTGAATCTCATGTGGATAATTTAAAAATTCTTCCAATGCCAATTGTTAAAACGGTGGACAATAATCTGTCGTCCAGTTGGCAATCCTATGATCCTATAAGGAATCCTCCATTATCCCCGAAACCTGTCCAGCGTGGTTTTCGCCGGCCGCCTCCCCAACCTCCACCTGCTCGACGCCTTCGTCCTCGTGGAGGGGGCCCTTCTTCTGATACTCATTCAGACAACGATGATGATGATGAGTATGATCTGCAGTACACGTTGCCACCTCCAGTACAAGCTGTGCAACAACCAGTCCAGCCACAACACCAACAACTCCGAGTTCAGCAACATCAACCAATGCAACAACAACTCAGGGTTCGGCAACATCACCAAGTGTCACAACGGCTATCGCCAGTACAACAACAGCAACGCCGAGGACAGCAACATCAGAGAGATGTAACTCCTATCTCTCCTGAATCTTCGTTACCTCCTTCAGTACAGTCTTCCCCAAGACAAGTTCATCATACTCCCCATCAACAAACAACCCAAAGAGTTCCATCCGATTCATCTTTGGCACAAGATCCCAATGGAAGTTTTAATCCTTATTTAACACATTCTTTACGGAAGAATATTTCTTATAGCTCTCCGCAGCTTTCTTCTCCCTTCTCTCAACCTAATTTGTCTGGTCAGAGCTCCATGCATAGTTCTCCTCTTCTTTCTAGGCGTTCTTCTACACATAGTAGTGGTTCACCTTCTTCCCCAGACCAACAACAAGGTGTTAGAAGTCCTATTAGATATTATGATGAATATCCTAACATCCAATCTTCTCCTTCTTCTCCTGAAGAAACCTTCGTTAAGGATGATAGACGAATAGACCCTTCCTACCGTCCTCATCCACAATTTAGAGGTCCTCGTGCCAACTCTCCAATGAGACTTCGCAGTCATGCGAGACTAGTGTCACCTCCTCCTCCTGTGAATCCTGATTCACCATCTTTTCATTCAATTGATCCTAATTCTATTTCCTGGACTCCCAATCCTAATGTTCGTTCTAGATCTGTTTCAGACATATTTAGACAGTTTCCCTTAGATGTGTCCAGAGTAGTACCTCCTGAATTACCCCTGAAGTCGAGAAACATTCCTCCTGCCTTACCTCTTAGTTCCAGAGATATTCCTCCTTCTCTCATTAGCCTTTAAAGTTTGCAGATATTCCTCCTGGAATTGGGATGCCACCTTCTTCAAGCTTCCACCCAAATTACTCCGAAGCTTTCACCAAAAATTCACGAGTACTCTTTGATTATTCTAATTCTTCTTATTCACAAAGGATAAATATCCTTTTACGTAACATTTTGCACTTTTCCATCTCTAATTCTATAATGGGATATACAAACCTTCTTCTAATATTTACCTCAACTTACTACTTCCACTACTGTCAATCCTACACCCAGTGGTACGGATTTTGCCAGCACTGGAGCTATACCTAAACCAAAAAACATAAACCATATCAATCAAATACAAAATCAACAATATAATTATTACCCATAGAACACACATATAACTCGTGTTCATCTCATATTTATTCAACGGTGTTCCTTGAAGTAAGTATGAAACTGTAAATTGTGTAAATACTTAATTTTAAGAAATCAATCTACATCGTGTGTTCTACGCGCGATTTGAAAATAGTATAAGTAAGTCGAACTTTCGTGTGTGCGCGCGGGATTTCGTTCTTTAGTATGTAAGTTACGCTTAAGTACATATACCCTACACAGTATTATATCCTATACTTTAGTACATAAATTACACCTAAGTACATATCCTTTAAGTGTTATATCTTATACTATTATATGTTATACTGTATACCCTTACATGTTGTATTTTAATACTTTTATATGTTTAGGTCTATACCGAATCTTTTACAGTAAAGAAGAGTAATGGGAAAGAAAATGAAAAAGAAAAATTGAAAATCTTTACCCAAAAATTTACATTTAAAATTAATAGATGTTATATGTATGCTTTTGTGTTATATAGATATATTATAGCTATAATTATTCCCATTCTTTAATTATACAGTGTCTTCTTTTTCAGATGTTGACTTTATCTATCCTCCCTCAATTTCATTTAATCATGCTTCGCTTTTGCTTTGCTTTTTGGTTAAGTTTTCCATACTCTAACGCTAAAACCGATAATGCTATAATGATTAACCCTGGTCTCATCATGGATTTTGACAGCAACGTCAAATTTATTTCTGGATACTTAGATCTCCGAGTAGATTTAAGGAACTCTAGAGAAATTTATACACAACTGTTAAGTTCCAAAACTGATGTCACCAATTTATGTGAATCTTTCTTACCATTCTTTAGAAAGAAAATATATGCTTTTGAATCATCTATTCCTATTTCGAAAGAAGATCATACCTGGCGACCTTTGAATTCTATTGATCATTTTCCTCCTACTCCTATCCCTAAAAGAAGAACTTACACTTTAAACCGCTTTAAACGACAATCTTACATCTCTGCTATTTCTTATAATAGTTCCTTGTGGAATCAAAATAACCATATCTATGTATATCAAATGGATATTTTAGATCGGTATGCTTCTCATACCTTACAACAACTAAATTTTCTTTTGAATGACCCATGGATACCTTGTGCTCTTCTTCTTCTACTTCCCGAAAACGTCGTGGATTACTTGACGTCGGTGGAAAATTTCTTCGTTCTTTATTTGGAACTGCTATGGACGATGATGTCCAATCATTGCAGAAGCAAATAGCAGTATTGTCTGAACAATCAGATAATGTAAATTCTCTATTTTTAAGGTTTAGAGACCAATTGAAATCTAATACAAATTCCCTCTCTACCTTGACCCAATCAATAGATGATTTGAAAAATCAAACCCAAAATCTCCAATTAGCTTTTTCCTTCTTTAATGCAATAAATTTGATAGATTCATATTTTTCTATTTTAAATACATATATGCAAAATTTGTTAGAACTTAGAAATAATATATTAGATGCTTATTTATTAGCAAACCAAAAGACTACTTCCTATACATTATATTCCTTCTTAAATTTAAAACCCTTCATTTTAGAAAGTCTACAGGGAACTCATTTGGATACTATCATCCCATTCTCTCCAGAAAATTTCTATGAATTTCTTTCCTTCACATGGACTATTTTAGATACTGTTCCTTATAGTATCGTCACCTTAATTCCCTTTTCTGATCATGACGTATATAACGCTTATCGCATGATTCCTTTTCCTACTCCTACTAACTCTGGGCATTCTCGTATAGTGTTTAAACCTAAATATAACATTTTCTTTGCAAATAAACAAATTATGAAATATAGTTATATGTCCAATGTGCAATTTTCTCACTGTTTGCATGTACTTAATAATTCCATATGTCCTATGTTCCAGTCCCTTAGTTCATTTACTTCTCCATCCTGTGAACTGTTTTTGTATACTAATAATACATTCATGGACTTAAAACATAACACTCCATTACATTGTAATCATGAATTTCATTTGACTAAAGAACCATATTCAATTCAAGCCCATTCCAAGATAATCATTTCTTTTAATGACCCCGTAGACGCACAACTAAATTGTTTACATCCTATAGTTAAAACCACACTTGCTGTATCAAACATATATATTTTGAATCAAGGATGTACTCTAACTACAAACCAGTATCATTTCATAAATCCCTCTCATGTATTGAAATCCCTAAAGTTAATTAATTCTTCAATAATTGATGTCCCTGTAATTTTTTCCTTTTTAAATCATTCATTCACCCAAACTCCATATTTTGTCAAGTCACCTAAAATAGTTTGGGATAGTCAACTAGATTACATTAATTCATCACTGAACCATCATGCATCTGTGTTTAACTATTTACCCACTGTCTCTTATGCTTCTAGTTCGTTTATTACTGTATTTTTCATAATTGCTTGTGTTTTATTCGTAATTATATTTAAACGGTTGAACCTTACCAGGGCTAGTAATTTAGGCACTAATGAATCATCGACTAATTTCACGTCCCTTACGTTACGACCTTCATTAGACTTAAACCCTAGACACGAACCTTCTGTTATTCACATACGACCTAGACGGTTACGTACTTTAGACTTTACGGACCAACATTCAGAGACTTATGATACTCCTCCTCATCCTATTCCCCTAACTCAAAGATTTTAACCTGGTGTGATTTCGTCTTCCGATGGATAGGAATTCCTGAAGCAACAAATTATCAAAAGTACGTGATTGGATTAAATCAAAACTTTAAAGTGCTAGCAATAATATAATTAACCCTAGTAAGGGGGCTCTATAAACTATCATTTATATAACTAAGTCAGTGTGACGTCACTGATCAACAATAGCCAATAGAAAATACTGGCTTAAAAATTATACCGAAAGATCTTCGAGAAATGAAAATGAAATCAGAGCTTTGAACAATCTGAAGTGAATTGAAGTGCAACTTTTGTTGTTAATTTAACCTTTTAAATTTAATCTTTAATTTTGTTTCAGTATTAA
>JABUQX010146995.1:12500-15000 GCA_015478945.1 Trachelipus rathkii | reverse complement strand
AAATTAGAAGACATGCATAGCGGTTATTTGGTATAAAATAAAACACATTTCAAGTTTTTAGTGGCGCTGTCAATTTAAAGTCGACAATTTTCTGGTAGATATCTAGTTCTTCCATTGAGAGCAGGAGTTCAGGGATGAAATTATACAGGATATTCATGCTGGCTGAAGAATGGAGGAAGTCCCTCCCGTCTTGTCAGATAAAATAAGGTTTTAGCTTCCGGATGCAAACATTTCTTTTCATTCACACTGGATGTTAAAATTAACGATGCCTGCTTTGATATTCTGAGGTGTTAAAAAATGGAGTTCTTTTTAGAAGACCTGCTTAGGGGTTGAAAAGGTTTCCTTTATATTCACTTCCAGTACTACTATCTAATAGTATCTATGTCCCACATTCCTTCAACATATTATAACGGAATTTCATGCAGTATGGTAAAGACTAATATGGGAACGTCTTCGCGTGTCACAGATGTCCTCGCTGATTCAAAATTTGGATACTCCTAGTTATGTTATCCCAGCTATGTAATATAATATCTTTCACAACTTGAAAATAACAATATATCATTGTGTTCCTTCAGTAGCCTTCTCCAACTCATAGTCATATTTAAGATTTCACTTTTCCAAACTCCCATTTTCACTGTTATTGACACTTTGCATATGTCTTGCAAAACCTATGGAAAGATCATGACTCATCTTGGTTTCCAAGATTCACTTAAAAATAAGTAAGATATGATTGTTTTACAAAGTCAGTGATGTTTTTCCCTTTTTATTTCAGATTGTAGCAGAATGCATTAGGGTTATTAAAACAGTCTTCAGTCTCATAATTTCCCCCCCCCCCCCCCCCCCCCCAAAAAAAAAAAAAAAAGACTAACCAATATAATGTTATATGCAAGGATATTCACGTAAAACGATATTAAAGATAAAATTGCTTAAAGATTAATTCACATTAGATAAAACGGATAAAATAAAGTTAAAAAGTAGAAGGACACATCAAACCCGGATACATAAGTTGGCAAATACAGATCTTTATTTCAAAAACTTGATCTACAGTAATTCAGCAAAACTAATGTTGTTTTTGAATTTAGCACCTTAAAAATACACTATATTTGTTAAAAAATATAGGTAAAAATATCTGATAACAATATATATATATATATATATATATATATATATATATATATATATATATTATATTTTACAAATTCTATACATAGAAAGATATACATATATATATATGTATATATATTATTATTATTAATATTATTATTATTTTTATAATTTGAACATATATATATATATATTTTTTACTGATTATATTATTATATATATATATATATATACATATATATATATATATATATATATATATATATATATATATATATATATATATATATATATATATATTATTATAGATATATATATATGGTTATCCTGTAATAATAATATATATAATAGATATACAAAAAACGCACTTGAAAAAGAGTAAATCAGATATATATATATATATATATATATGGTATATATTATTATATATATATATATATATATATATATATATATATATATATATATATATATATATATATATATATATATATATATATATATATATATATATATATAGTTATATATATATATATATATATATATATTTATATATATATATATATATATATATATATATATATATATATATATATATATATATATATATATATATATATATATATATATATATATATATATATATATATATATATATATATTTCTCTCTTTTTTTCTTCTTTCTTCTTCTTACTCTAGTCTCAATATTGGGGGTAAGGTGCTGTACAAGCATCGGAAAAGAAAAAGCAGTAGGAGAACATGACAAACGTCGAAAGAAAGCCCAGCCTACCGCCCTCTGTACCATTAATTAGTGAGAGCTCGTCACAGACAGAAAATCCACCCTAGAGCATCATGGGACCGCGACGGACCCTCACGGCAGTAATCGTCAATGTAAGGGTTCATCCCCTGGCCTAGGTGGGCCACAACCATGCCCCCCATACAAAACCCCGCCATCCTCTCCTATCATGCACCTTTACTCGGCTCTGCCAAACTCATATTTCCTTCAGACATTCGTTTACTGACTCAATCCCTTTCTCTTCGGTCTCCCAGCCGGTCGGTTCCTCAACACACTCGCCACTATACATCCGCTTAACCAACCGACTTATCACCTTCATTATCCTTTACATGATCAAACCATATCTCAACATACTTTCATTTATTCTCTCATTTACCCTTTCTTCACACCACACCATTCTCTAATACGTTCATTCCTCTCTTTATCAATTCTTCTCACACCTAACACACCCCTAAGATTGTCCATCTGAACACATTGAACTTTAGATCTATACCTCTTATTCCAGACCATAGTCTCACTACTATACAATAACATAGGTAACAACATACCCTCATGTAAGACCCTAGCACACTCAAGACTTAGTCCCTTGACATTCACCAA
>JABUQX010146995.1:7500-10000 GCA_015478945.1 Trachelipus rathkii | reverse complement strand
TAAAATAATGGATTTAAAAGTATTTTTATAAAACATTTTAAAATTGCTCATATATGTTAGTTAAGCTTAATGGTTTGCGACGGGATAAACTGATATATGTTAAAAACTAATGTACATAGCTTAAGGTCGACGATTTTATATATATTAAAAATGATTTTTAATAAAATTTAACAAAAAAATATCAAGTTATTTCACTTTCCCATTACAGAAATAACAATAAAAGTTCTAACGACTTATATTGCTGGTTCACCTAGTCTCGACACACCAAAGCGTAACACAAAGCTTCCTGGAGGTAAAGAGGTGACTTCAGACTGAGAAAGCTGCAATAAGCTAGTGCCTGTTTATATTTAGGTCTCACAACGTAAAATGGAAGTCATTACGTGAGACTTCAAAAGAACTTCAGCAACTATCTTGTGCAGTGGAGATATAAGATGATAAGAGATAACTCCCAACACGTCTTCCACTACATAATTGGTGACTTACTAAGAACAACCTCTCAAGATCAAGAAGAAGAAACACTCTCTTTCAAGAAGATACCTTCTGACGACGAACAACCGAAGCCCGCAGCCCGCAGCCCGCAGCCCGCAGTCCGCAGCCTGCAGCAGAAGGAGGGAGAATCGCCAGGAAAAAGGTGAAACCTCCAGTGTTTTTTCAGACTTCAGTTTCAACCTGGTTCAGAATTTTGGAAGAGCAATTTCACTTTGGAAAAATCACCTTGGAGAAGACGAAGTACTTCCACTCTCTTCTGCAAAACTCAATGATCAAGTTTACACTCCGTTGAAGAAAGCAGTCATTACCATCTACGAGTTTATGTCCAAACAAGCCTACAGTGGCAAGCCTTCCCTTCATCTACGAGAAATGCTTCGTTATGGTGCCAAATTGAAAATTGGAGAAGACATCATCCGAATGCAGTTCTTGAAGACTCTTCCAACCAACATTCGACCAACTATGGCTTCGCAGACAGCACTTACCTTTGAACAACTTGGCGAAGTAGGAAATAATCTAGTTGTTTTAGTATCATCCGCTCACTGTCATGGCAATGTCTACAGCAACAACTACACAAGCAACTACATCAGCAGCAGCAGCAACAACGACAACATCGGCTACAGGAACACCTGTAGGCCTGCGTCCATATAGTCAAAACCAAAGGCCCCACGTCTGTCGTGCCCACATTTGCTTCGCTCAACAGGAAGGAACGTGCAGACTGTGAAAGTGGCCTGACAAATCTAATGTTCAGGTGCAACCCTCGTCTCGTCCCTCTTCTAGATCTTCTTCTCCTGTACCAACGGAAAACTAGAAGAGCGAGCTGATTGCTGCGCTATAATCAGTTCGCAACTTACTATCAATGTCACAATATTCGGCGCAGATACTCTCTTCCTCTTAGACACCGGCGCTTCCATTTCAAGTCTACCTCCTTCAATGGTAACCAACATGTCCCTATTTTCCACTAATGTCAATTGTTCCGCAGCCAATGGCTCGCCTATCATGTGTCATGGTGAAATAGCGACATATATAACGATCAAGAAGCTTCGTCGAGAATTTAATTGGACTTTCATAGTAGCTGATATCGCAATGCCAATCTTGGGTATGGATTTTCTACACCATTACCACTTAATTATCGATTGTGGGAAGAAAACTCTACAAGACACAAATACGTCTCTTCTGGCACCTCTTCAAGTCTCTTCTGAGGAAGTTCCTTCATTACAAATCAACGCTAACGTTGAAGACACCAATATCTTATCTTTGTTTCAGGAGTATCCTCTGTTAACATCACCTATTGACTTGACGAACATCAAATTTAATTCAAAAGGACCGGTTCACTACATAGAGACTGGTGATTCTCCTCCAGTGTTTGCAAGACCTCGCCGTATTCTTGAATATAAAGTAAAAGCAGCCAAAACAGAATTCGACACTCTTTTGAAGAATTGAATCATTAGACCTTCCAAGTCTTCTTGGGCTTCTCCGCTCCATCTGGTGCCAAAGAAAACCCCAGGAACTTGGAGGCCTTGTGGTGATTACAGATCTTTGAATGCCATTACTAAAAGAGATGGATATCCACTTCCTCACATTCAAAGTCTCTCACAACGTCTACATGGATCAACAATCTTCAGCAAAATAGACCTTCAGAGAGCATATCACCAAATTCCAATACGACCGGAGGACATTGAAAAGACTGCCATAACAACTCCTTTCGGCCTTTTTGAATATGTTTCTATGCCATTTGGTTTGAAAAATGCTAGCCCTACGTTTCAATGCATAATATACTCCATTTTTCGACACCTTCAGTTTGTTTACATATATCTCGATGACTTGGAAATCTTTTCATCAACTTCACAGCAGTATGAAGAACATCTCAAGACGTTTTCAAGCTTCTTCAAGAAAATTCTTTCAAAATCTCCTTAGAAAAATGAGAATTCAACAAATCATCTCTCAACTATTTGGGATATATATTTCTTCAGAGGGAATATTTCCTTCTTCAGAAAAGACGCCGAAATTTATA
>JABUQX010146995.1:0-2500 GCA_015478945.1 Trachelipus rathkii | reverse complement strand
TATAGTAAGGCCCTTCTATCCTTGGCTAAAATGTATGAACTGCACTGTATATGAAATGTGTCAGAGGAATAAATGGTTGAGGAGATGAGGAGAGAGGTGATGGATGTATTTAGAAAGGGCAAATTTGATTTGCTCACGCTGTGACTAAAACAAAGATGAAAGGAAACGGTGAAAATGAGTGGTGTGGTGTGAAATGTTTGTGTTGCTGTGGAAAGGAAATGAGAGGGGATAGAAGGATTTGCAATTTTGAGAGGGAGTTGTGGTAGAGAGCTATGGTAGATTTTGGGTGTGTGAGTACTTGGAAGTCTAAAGGTTAAATTTAAGTTTGAAAAGGCCAAATTTGTGTGGTTGCAACATAAGATCCATCTGAGGGTAATGTTGAAAAGAGTTCGATTTTCTGGGATAATCTGAATGATGTTTTGATGGGGGGAATAGGAGATTCAGTTCATTTGCTACATATCTGCCCATTCAAGGATTTTTACAGTTGTCACTGTCACTCACGGGCAGAGCCCTATTTAAGGAGGGGGTGTAGTACTCAAAAGTTCACCCAGCGCAAATTACACATATGAGCACAGACGCAGGCTTTAAAGTGAGGAGATTAAATTTAGTAGAAAATACAGAAGATGGAAGAGAATTCACAAAACAGAGGTGGTGGGCAGCAGCCACCACAGCAACCAGCCTGAGTTACCAATGTCAACAATAATACTGTGCGTGCGCAGATACAGCACCTATTGTGCTACGAAGGCGTCGTAAAGGTGGTGGTACGCGAGAGATAAGTTCCCTCGAGCACTTGCCGCTGCGGCACCTAGAGAGATAAAGCACCAACATCGCCTCAAAGATAGAGGGTCATGAACTGGAAAGTACAGAACAGTTTATGTTTCCTTTGCCGTTGACTCGACCCCTTCCAAAAGCCGTGGTGGAAACCAGGAGTCCCACCCCCCCAGATATGAGAGCAGTACTCCATGCCGGCGATGGGCGGATGAGACCTTTTGCATATGGACAATTGAGAAAAGGAGGGAATCTCATTGAAGTCTAAACAGAACTTCCAGTTCTTTTAGGCCGCCCTAGCAACAGCTACAGCGGGAGTATTTCCAAGACATTTTTTTGTTCATGTTAAGGCCAAGGATGTTTATATTGTCAACAGTAGGAGAGACGACAGAACCGTCGAAAGAGACAGGAAAGTTAGAAGGTATTTTGGAGAAGGAGATTTGTAAAAGTTGGGTTTTTAAAGAATTGAATTTCACAAAGTTATTTCTATCCATCAGCGAGAATAAAATCGGAAAGATTAAGACGAGAGGCAATTCCAGAAGTAAAAGTGGGAGTAGAATTGATATGAGTTAAAGAATGAAGGGTCGAGTCATCGGAATACGAGTGGATAGAGTTAGAGGTGCAGGTGAGAAGATCATTGATGAAAAGTAGGAATAAAGTAGGAGATAAGACAGAACCCTGAGGAACACCACTATTGACAGAAAAGAAGAAGTCGCCCCATCAACAACAGCCGATATTGAGCGATTTGAAAGAAAGCTAGATATAAGTAAGCAAAGAGAAGGAGGAAACCCAAAGGAGGGGAGCTTGGAGAGCAGTGACGCGTGCCATACTCGGTCAAATGCTTTGGATATGTCAAGCGCCACCACCCAAGTCTCCCCGTAGTTAGATAGGAATGTATATCGCCAGTAGACTTCGTGCAACGAGAGCCGTACTGGCTGGTTGAGAAGGGTTTCAAAGATCTTAGATAGAATACAAGTGAGAGGTACAGGGCGATAGTTAGAAAGATCAGAGCGGCTTCCTTTTTCGGAATAGGTTGGATATGTGAGAGCTTCCAACACTGAGGGAGGGAAAGTGCTAGTATTGAGACAGAGAATATAGTTGAGCGAGGGGCCGAAGAGATTTGCCTTTTCAGTTGGAGAATTAGCAACACAATGATCAGATCGAATAAGAGGAGGAAAGGCAGATTTACAGAAGTTGCTAGAGATGAAAGATTTGTCAGTAAGAGAACCAAGGAGGTTAGAGCACTTCCTTTGAGGAAAGCCAGCTTTGCTCGTCGAAGAGTATCCTGCAACGATTTCTAGCTGAATGAAAATTAGCGAGAGTGATAGGAGAACGAGAATTTTTCCACACCCGATAGGCACTGTTTCTAGCCTGAATGGCCAGAGAATAAGCACGATCAAACCATGGATTATGAGGATAGACACCAAAGATTTAGTTTTAGAAGGAATGAATGAGGAAAGAAAAATTTAGCTGAAGAAGGAATGAACCTGCTCATCCCATCAACGATTACAGCTCCCTCCTTATCTTTTAAATCTTTATACATCCATCATTATTCCTTATTGAGGTAGCCAATTTGCTATCATCTGCAAACTTGGAAACCTTACATTTAAGTCCCTGGTCTAAATATTTTATACATGTATGAGGAACAGCCACTTGATCTAAGAAATCGTTACGGACCACAAATGCCCTCATTTCCATTAATAAATACTTTTCATTTTCATTGACTAACTAT
>JABUQX010146994.1:0-7500 GCA_015478945.1 Trachelipus rathkii | reverse complement strand
TTGTTTCTAGTATCGCCTATCTGTTATTGTTACATTTCCCCTGTTGTAATTTCTCTTTATTCGACCGAAATTTGTTAAGTCTTTCATTTCTAAAATTCCAATTTTTCTCTCCAACTCTGAATTTAATGCACATCCATATTAAACAGTTGTAAGAAATATACAATCAAATAAATTTATTTTACCTTCCTAGAAAATTTTTCCTTTTCCATGATTTTCTAAGACTACTTAAAACTCTGTCGTCCTACACAACCCTATGATAATTCTTTTCTTTCAACCCTTCGGTGGTTACAATATTCATCCTTTAATACCTAAAGACTAGTTTCTGTTAGGATTTTTCAATTCACTTTTATTTTAGCCATTCGAGATTGGGAATCGTCTTCTTTTGGCTTTGAACTAATTTCCGTCACTTTAATTTTAAAAGATTAATATTTAACAACATTTCTTGGAACATTTGTTCAAATACCAGCACCAAACAACGATTTTTTTTATCACTATCCAATAGTGTATCATCTGCAAACACCAGAAAACTAAACTCCAAATTATATCCAAGTTGCCACAAATCTGCTAGTTTCCCAATTCTATCCATTTCCTTAACTGCAATGTCCATAAAAATTTTAAACATAAAACGAGACATTATACAATCTTGCTTCAAACCTACTTCCACTTTAAACAGCTCCCCTTCTTTCTTTTTAAATCTAGCGCAAGCTCAATAATTCTAATCAAATCTTTAGTCGCATTTAATAAGTTAACGGCAAGATCCAATAATGGGGATTTTGGGACCCCATTTTAGCCCCTACCTAAAAATGGACATAAAATTCTTAATTTTCAGACAATTTTGATGGGGAAAAAGTAAACCGCAGTTTTTTGACCTACAAAATGTCACTTTATTGTGTTTTCTGTGTTGGTAGTCATAGTTTCGTCGTTTTCATTTTTTCAGAACCTAATTTTTTGACATTTTTCGCGTATCAGTTTCTACAATTTTTTTCGAAATGACTTCAAACTTGAAATATACATAGATGGGTCTATTAATCACAAAATGCACATATTAGTTTTTTGATTTTTTGAAAATTGTTCTCAGCAATGTCGAATTTCAAAATCTATATTTTTTAATTGCTGAGCACAACTTCCCAAAAATCAAAAAACTAATATGTGCATTTTGTGATTAATAGACCATGTATATTTAAGTTTAGTCATTTCGAAAAATGTAAGTAATACGAAATTTTTTTAAAAAATTAGGTTCTGAAAAAATGAAAACGCCGAAACAATGACTACAGACACAGAAAAACACCCTAAAATGATGTTTTAGAGGTCAAAAAAAGCTACGGTCTACTTTTTCCCATCAGAATTGTCTGAAAATTGCATTTTTATGCGGTGGCTAAAATGGGGTCCCAAAATCCCCAATATTGGATCTTTCCCTTGATAGCATTCCATTTACTCTAAAATCTGCCTTTACTTTTCACAACATCGCAATTAGAACTGTTTTGTATTCCTTTTTTGAACGTGCAAATACGCTTTTCATCTTTTCTGAATACATTTAAGTCAAAATTTTCAAGTTACATACTTGATAAATACAACCTCGGTCATACCAAAAATCACATTGTATTTTCCAAACTCCTTATATCAAATTTTTATGTTATTACTCGTCAATAAATTTCACCTGCGAAACTCAAAGAAAATTATTCGTCTCTTAGAACACTCCTTTTGTCACATTTTACCTTATAATTTGGAATAAGAGAGGAATCTTACCAATCTTGTGGTATTTCGCACATTTTCCGGCAAACATAGAAAAAATGTATTAGGCACTCTACGATACTGTTACCTTCCTTTTTGAAAATTTTTACTTGTATAGTTTCATAAATAGAAGATTTTTCTCTCTTTCACTTTTTCAAAGCATTCACGATTTTCTCCTTTGTAATGTCTTACAATTTCACCTCTAAAATCTTTTGTAATATTATGTTCTAATCTAATTTGTCGTCTTCCATCCTTCTCATCTACTATTCCTTCTTTTAGTAGTTTCTTAAAATGTTTTCCTCATCTTTCCTCGATCTCACAATCATCCATAACTACATTCCCATATAGAGTTTCTACTTCAGTTAGAAGGTATTTTTTCTTAATTCGAACTTTGTTAATCTCCTTTCAAATCAGCTTATTCTCTCCAGGTTATTTGCAACAATATTTTCATTGCATCGTTCTCCGACATCAATTAGCAGCTTTAAAATTACTTTAAACTTCATTTTGAACCCTTCTGTATTTTTCCCATGTTGCCTGGATAGTAATAACTAAATATTTTGTTAAACCTTCTTTTTTCCATTTAATTTGCTAACTTTCATTTACTTTTTCTTTTTTCATTTACCAAAAGTTTTCCATTCCCCTTGTAATATTTCTTTCTTTCTGTCTTTCACTATTCCCCATTTTCTGCTAATAATTTTTCATATTTTGTTGAATATTCTTCATATTCTTGATTCTCTTTCTGCTCCTGTAATTTCTACACTTTCCCCAAATTTCATTCTTTCATTCTACCATCCTTTCACCTTCATCATAGTTTCTCCCAAAATATAATCAGATATACACACTGCGGCATTAATCAAGACATTCATTTCGAGCATCCAGTCTTTCTCCCTTTGACTTACACAAACATTACGGGGGAGGAAAGCCGCTGTCTTGAAGCTACGAGATTGCCCCAATGGAGATATATATATATAGTGTTATGGTACATCCCAAGGCAATCCAGAGCATAATGGTTTGCACCCTCTTGAGCTTGTATACACATTTTTAATAAAATAGAGAAGCTCTCCTTTATCTCAAATACTAACACAGACAATACCTTTTTTCTATATAAAAAATGACAACCGCAAGATTATTCTCGGATAATCCTAAAAGGGCGGCTTCCATGTTTAACCCCTCATTAACCCATCTCCAATTCTCCATTTGGGAGTCGACGGCCTCTAGTGCTTGGGTTGCCGCCGTCACGTAATTGCCCGTCTCTTCTGAATAGCTGTCTTTTCTCGCCATATATCTGCAACCTTCGTGGTTTGAAACCTAATTTCCATTTTGATTTACATCATCATTCCTCCATTAAACCTAATATTTTATTTTTAACGGAAACTATATATATATATATATATATATATATATATATGTATATAATATAATAAATATATATATAAATATATATATATATATATATATATAATAATAATAATATGTAATAATAATATATATATAATATATAAATATATAATAATGTTATGTATGTAATATGTTTATGTATGTATAATAATATAATATGTAATAATAATATAATATATATATATGTAATATATAATATATATATATAATAATAATAATAATATATAATAATATGAATAGATATAATGTAATATATGTAATAATATGTAATAATGTATGGATAAAATAATAATGATAATGTAATAATAATAATAATAATATATATATATATATATAACTCTTTGTATATAATAATAATAATAATAATGTAATAATAATAATATATAATATAATAATAATAATAATATGTAATAATATGTATATAATATATATATATATATATATATATATATATATATATATATATATATATATATATATATATATACCAAACTAAAGAAGTTCCCACATGATATCTCGAAAACTAAGATAGGTACACGAAAACTAATAACATATATGGAATCAGCATATGAAATTTGTATGAAAAAGAATTTTTTTATATCCAAAACTACGATAGGTGAAGAAAACTAAAAACATATATGGAATCAGCGTATAAATATTTTTAAGGGGCTCGAGCCGACGGTGGTACAGAGGGACGTTTTCCATACCCCGTAAGTGAAGGGATGGAGGAAACCCCCGCGACACTAATACCAAAAGAGCGAGGGTTCCTGAGACCCTCCCGGAGAAATAGTCAACCCACGTCGTCCCCAGAGCCGAGACCCGACTCTTTGCATCTTTGCGGTTTACCTGAATTATTCTTTTAGTTAAAAAAAAAAAAATCTTTTTCATACATATTTCTACGCTGATTCTAAATATGTTATTGGTTTTCTTGTACAAAAAAAAAATAGAATATAAAAAAATAAAAAAATAATTTTTTCATTTTTTTACACAAATTTCATACGCTGATTCAATATATGTATCAGTTTTCTTGTATCTATCTTAATTTTCGAGATATCATGCGAGTAACTCTCGGTTCACCTCATTAATGTAATATGTATATGTATATGTAATATATGTATATGCTGTGTAATATGTAGTAATATGTAATATGTAATAATGTAATAATAATATGTAATATATGTATATATATAATAATAATATGTAATAATATGAATTGTGTGAAATATAGTGTATATAATAATAATAATATATAATAATAATAATAATAATAATAATAATAATAATAATAATAATAATATAATAATAATAATAATAATAATAATAATAATAATAATAATAATAATAATAATATGTAATATAATATGTAATAATAATAATAATAATAATAATAATATAATAATAATAATAATAATAATAATAATAATAATAATAATAATAATAATATGTATGTATCATGTATAATATAATAATAATAATAATAATAATAATATGTATGTATGAATGTGGGTATGTATGTGGCATGGCAACATGCTGTATGCTGTAATGTAATGTATGTGTAATATGTAATAATGTAATGTAATGTACCATGTATGTAATGTATGTATCTGAATAATATGTAATAATGTATGTATGTGTATGTGTAATATGTAATAATAATAATATATGTAATAATAATAATAATAATATAATAATGTAATAATGTAATAATGTAATGTAATAATATAATATAATAATATGTAATAATATGAGTAATAATAATAATAATGTAGTAATAATATGATAGTATTAATAATAATAATTAATATGTATGTATATATATATATGTATGTATGTGTATGTAATAATGTGTAATGTATATGTAATATGTATGGCATGTAATAATAATAATAATAATATGTAATAATATAATAATGTAATAATAGTATGTAATAATAATATGTTGTAATAATAATAATATGTATATATATAATATATAATAATAATATATATAATAATAATAATAATAATATAATAATAATAATAATAATAATAATATATATATATAATAATAATAATAATAATAATAATAACTATAATAATAATAATAATATGTATGTAATAATAATAATAATAATATAATAATAACAATAATAATAATAATAATAATAATAATAATAATAATAATAATAATAATAATAATAATAATATATGTTTAACAATAATATAATATGTTTTTGTAATCACAATAATAATATGTAATGTATGTGTATGTGTATGTATGTATATGTAATAATATATATATATGTATGTAATAATAATAATAATAATAATAATAATAATAATATGTAATAATAATCTGTAATATAATAATAATAATATATATGTATAATAATATGTAATAATAATATGTAATAATATATAAATAATAATATATGTATAATATAATAATAATAATAATAATAATAATAATGTATAATAATAATATATGTAATAATAATAATAATCTGTAATAATGTAATATGTAATAGTAATATAATATGTAATAATATGTAATAATAATATATATAATAATAATAATAATAATAATAATAATATGTAATAATAATAATAATAATAATAATAATATAATATAATAATATAATAATATATAATAATAATAATAATAATAATAATAATAATAATATTTTCAACAATCACAAGGATTTAATGTAATTTATGATGGACGTAGATAATAATAATAATAATAATAATAATATAATAATATATATATATATATATATATATGTAATAATATATATATATAATAATATGTAATATATATATGTATAATAATAATAATAATATAATGTATACAATAAATGTAATAATAATAATAATAATAATAATGTATATGTAATAATAATATGTAATAATAATAATAATAGTAATAATATGTAATATGTATGTAATAATAATAATAATATGTAATAATAATATGTATCATACATATATATATATACGTAATATATAATAATAATATGTAATAATAATAATAATGTAATAATAATAATAATAATATATATATATGTAATAATAATAATAATAATAATATAATAATATATATATATATAATAATATATCACACGTAATAATAATAATAATAATATGTAATAATATATGTAATAATATATATATATATATATATATATATATATATATATATATATATATATATATATATATATATATATATATATATATATATATATATAATTTATTGTGTATGTTAAATTTATGCTACCAAATATGTTAAATAACTTACTTTATCCATTTCTAAAAATGCAACTGCAAAAGTAAAGCAGCATTCATCATCGGATTCATACCAATAATCAACTCCATATGTTTGATTATAACAAGCTTTTTTTTCATATTCTTTTCTAATGTGCATTCGTAAAGCTCGAACATGAAGTTGTCTAACCTTTGGTTTTGGTTTCACATCTACCTGCAATCAATGAACTTTACTTCATACTTCATATGACATTTAAACTGTTTTTTAAAATGTCTTTGGAGTAAAGGAACGATGTATTAAATAATATATATATGTATGTATGTATATATGTAATAATAATAATAATATCTGTATATATGTATATGTATATAATATGTGTATGGAAATATAAATTAATAATGAAATGTACATAAAATGATTGTAATGTGTAATAATGTAATAATAATATGTATAATAATAATAATAATAATATATATAATAATAATAATTTTTCTTTATAATAATAATAATATGTATGTATGTAATATATAATAATAATAATAATAATAATAATATGTATGTATGTAATAATAATATTAATAATGTAATAATAATAATAATATAATAATAATAATAATAATAATAATATGTATATAATATATATGTATAATAATAATAATAATAATAATAATAATAATAATATACAATAATAATATGTAATGTGTGTAATGCTGCAGCTCAATATGTATGTATGTATTATGTAATAGTAATGTATGTATGTGTAATGTGTATTGTATATGTATGTAATACATATGTATGATTGTATACGTATGTAATAATATGAAGTGTAATAATAATAATAATATATGTAATAATAATAATATATAATAATAATAATATGTAATAATAATAATAATAATAATAATAATAATGTATATATTAATAATAATATATATATGTATATAATATATATGTGTAATGTGTCAACATATAATATATAACAATAATAATAATAATATGTAATAATAATAATAATATGTATGTAATAATAATAATAATAATAATATAACTCAATAACAATAATAATAATAATAATATAATAATATGTTTGTTTAATAATAATAATAATAATAATATAATAATAA
>JABUQX010146993.1:50000-54082 GCA_015478945.1 Trachelipus rathkii | reverse complement strand
CAACTCTCCTTCCTTTAGTGTGGAAAGCTCCACAGAAAATATCTCGTCGCTCCAACAACTCCTCACCCACAGTCCTCCGTTATGGGTCTGATAAAACCGACATGATCTTCGCTCCTGCTGCCGTTGCAGATGCATTAGGTTATAGTTTTGCTAGGACACTCGAGCTCTCCGCTATCCTGGAAGAATTTCGTGCCTGAGAATCCAACACTGCACCGCCAACAGCTAAAGGGGAGATCATAACTAACCGTCTCTTTTCACTTGCAGAGTATCAAACTGCTTTGGCGAATAGCAAAGACGGTGCCCTTGACCCAGACATGATTTCGTACATTATGCTCCATCATATCCACCCCTCTGCATCATCGTTTTTGCTGGATCTGTATAGCAGAATCTGAATCGAATCTTCTTTTCCACCTATTTGACTACAGCTTTGTAATTCTAACCTCAAACCTGGAAAGATCCAGCTTGGCTGACAACCAAACACCAATTTCCTGCTGGACCTGTCATTCCTGTAAATTAATTGAGAAAATGGTTTCAGGCCGCCTTCTCCTTGTTGGAGAGTCGCCAAGCTCTTTCAAACTTCCAGTTTGGTTTTCCCAAAAGTTGCCGCGGATCCTTTGTTAAAACTGGACCATGACATCCGGGAAGCCTTCAACTGGTGGGATGGTTCTTGGTGTCTTTGACCTAGAAAGAGCTTATGACATAGCGTGGGGAACTGGGGTTCTTCTTAAACTCCATTTGCCCGGTTTCCGGGACAACTCCTCTTTTCATTAAATGCTTGTCAAATAAATCCATCCAGGTTCGGTGTCTCATTCTGTCACGCCACTCTACTCTGATGAAGGGAGTTCCGTAGGGTGGGTCTGGGCGCTACTATTTGCTCTGAGATTTATGCTATACTTCTATCCCAGCAACGGTCAATTTTTCTCTATGTTGATTACCTTGCGCCATATATAGCCGGTGCCAGGATGCCTTTTTTCGAACGGCAAGTTCAACTATCAATTGAGAATATTTCACAATGGGGTAACTCCCATGGCTTCTATTTCTCACCAACCAAAACCTCATCAGTACTTTTTCAGAAAAAAAGGGAATCGAAGAACCTGCCACCATCCTCCCGCGAACATAGCCTTATATGGTTCGCCCATTCCTGTAACTTCACAGGTCAAATTTCTAGGACACATTCTAGATGACCACTTAACATACGCACCGCATATTAAACTCCTGAAAACGACTTGTCGTCGCATGTTTGACCTGTTACGTCATCTCGCCTCAAAATCTTGGGATGATCGCAAGTCCTTTTTACGTCTGTATATCGCCCTAATCCGATCGAAGATAGACTATGATTGTGCTGCATGTAGTCAGGCCTCCCCAACTCTACTACACCTGTTAGATCCCATCCAAAACGAGGCGATTCATATTTCACGGAGCCTTCTCCTGATCGTCCTAGAATGAAGAATCCAGCGTGATGTACACACTTTTCTAGGAAATACATCATGTGAACAAGGTTATCTTCAGTTTCAAACCACAATACCGTCTGCTCTGAGACTGATTCTGCGGGAGATACCTCAGAATCCTAATTACTGGCCATTTGCAAACACAGTTTATAGCATCCTTAATTTCTTCAATATCCCTTTGCAAAAGGTGCTACTTTTCTGTCGTAGTAAGGTACACCTTGGCTATTCCCTGCTCCCACCATTTGTTTGGTCCTGACCCTCTTCAAATCCAGCCACCCTGCTGCCTTGTTGTTAAAGGCATCATTCCTGTCTCATTCCGCAGTTTACGGTGAATTTACTCCAGTGTGTTTACTGGACGGCTTCTAAAACGGGGGACAGTGTAGGTGCGTCTGCTGTCTTTCCTGACCGCAACCTCTCCCATACCCTCCCCTCATGCTTCAATTTTACTGCAGAATTAATGGCTATTATGATTGCCCTTCGAATTTATTCTAACCAGCACTAATTTGGCACATTATTCCAGATCTGCTCACAGCGCACCCAGGCTCCTCAAACCCCTTATTCTAAAAACACATAGTATCCACTGTATAACAATTTCTTCGGCTGCTCCACTTCCGTAAGAAACAAATCATACTATGTTGGAGCCCCTCTCATGAAACGCAGATAGAGATGCCAAAATTGCTGCCTCTTCTTTTCGGAGCTCTTTCAGGTACCTCCCGGATGCCATTCGACAAGGACGCCTCCCATTAACTGATTACTATATTGCTCTCCTACAAGGCTTTTGGTCTTATTGGCAAGAGTGCTGGGCGAGTGACCAGCGGGGAGCGAAATTTAGAAATATAATGCCGAGCATTGGTGAGTGGCCTTCCTCCCACCGACGAAAGCGCTTTCACAAGGTGATACTTGCACGCCCCCATATTGGCCACACCAATATCACTACAGCTACTTATTGGTCAGAGACCTCCTCCCATCTGCAAATTTCCTCTTGCCGTGGCATACCTCTGCAATCTGTTCACCATTTCTTTATTGATTGTCCCCAACTGGGCCCCATTCGCCGTCGTCATTTTCCTATTATATGGTCCATAACACCTTCTAAAAGGTTATTCCATATCTTATCTGAATCTTTCCACTTTAGCAGTAACTCTATTTTCTTGTTCTTGTATCTTCAAGAAATGAATATTGTTTATAAGAGAGTTATATAGTCAAGGTCATTAAGAATTGATTTATAATGTAAGTGTAAATTAAGCTTATTATATATTTTATCGAATATTCATTTCAAATTTAAATATGTATATTTGTGATCCACCCATGGTTAGATTATTCAATCCAGTGTGGCCGCTTCTTTGTTAGCCGTGGGTCCTGTGCATTGACTATATATATATATATATATATATATATATATATATGTATATGTTGATATATAGACATACAAAAAAAAATATATATATATATATATATATATATATATATATATATATATATATATATATATATATATATATATTAGTGATGCTGCAGATGTCATATTTTTCGCATCCGCGGATGCGGATGCGGATGCGCGGATGCGGATGCGAATGTTTGATTCAAAGAGAAAGAAATATATATATATATATATATATATATATATATATATATATATATATATATATATATATATATATATATATATATATATATATTTATATTTATATATATATATATATACATACATACATATTATATATTAGTATGCTGTAGATATATCCGCGGATGCGAATGTTTGATTTTAACATCCGCGGATGCGGATGCGAATGTTTAATATATATATCAGTGGCGTGCAGTGAACCTTTATGCCGGTCATAATAATATATATATATATATATATATATATATATATATATATATATTTATATATATATATATATATATATATATATATATATATATATATATATATATATATATTTATATATATATATATATATATATATATATATATATATATATATATATATATATATATATATATATATATATATATATATATATATATATATATATATATATATATATATATATTTAATTATAATTATGTATTTACTTTTATTTGAATATATAGTCCATCCTCCTTTCCTTTTTTATGAATTCATTTATAATCCTTTCATAAAAATCTTCTGAATTTCTTAACTTCAAGAGAAGGTTCCGTTCTATTGACATCATTGAAATACTTGACAATCGAGTTTCGCTTGTTGTATTCCTCTGATATACTTTAATTCTTTTCAATGCAGAAAAGCTTCTTTCTACTGTTGCTGTTGTAGATGGTATCGTAGCAATGAGCTGGCAAAGTTTAAAAAATTCAGGCATAACTTCATAAAGTTCATTGTCTTGGAAGTGTTTTATTAGTTGTACAATACTTTTATTTCTAAAATCATCCAAAGAATACACAACTATCAATTCGTTCTGCAGTCGAATTTTGTCAAAATGGCTTCCGTAAATTATGCCTAGAGACTCGAAAGGTTTCTTAGGAAAATCTTTTGCGTATTGTTTAAAATTATGACTGTTTAATAGTTCTATAAAAACAAGATCTTCCAGAGATTTAAATCTGACTCTTAGTTGATTCACTACAGTAATCATGATGTTTTTCTGATGGAAAATTTC
>JABUQX010146993.1:30000-45000 GCA_015478945.1 Trachelipus rathkii | reverse complement strand
ATGGGAGGCGGCCTTGTCGGGAGGTACCTTGAACAACTTCGAGAAGAGAAGGCGACCATTTTGGTATCTCTGTCATCGATTTCGTTGCCAGTTACCCCTACATGAGAGGGGGGTCCAACATAAAATAATTTGTTTCTAAGTGGAGTATAGCCAAGATATTGTTGTATGTTGATACCTGTATTTTTAGAATAAAGTGGTTTCTATGCTTGTAGCGCTAAGCGAATTCAATAAATGATGCATAAGAGAATCTTGGTTAAGGATTGAATTCGAGAAAGAGCAATCACATCCACAATTCTGCTGTAAAAATGAAGCATAAGAGAGGAGGGTATGGAGGGATTGCATCAGGAAGACAAATAGATGCACCTACTGTCCCCTGTTTCAGAGCCGTCAGTAACACTGGAGTAAATTTATCGTGAACTACGGAATGAGACAGGAAATGATGCTTTTAACAAGGCAGCAGGGTGGCTAGATTTGGAGAGAGATGTCAGAGCCAAGCAATGGTGGAGCGGGGAATAGCCACAAAATTCTTCTGTCGTAAGAGAAAGACAAAGCACCTTGGCATAGGGATGTTAAGGAAATTAAGGATGTTATTAACTGTGTTTGAAATGCCAGTACTAGGATCTTGAGGTATTCTGCAGAATCCTCGGAAAAGCTCAAGGCAGATGGTTTGGGCTTTGAAAACGAAGATAACTTATACACATGATGTATTCTAAGAGAGAGTGGCATCACATTGAATTCAACTTTGGCTTGCCTGGGGGGGACGATCGGAAGGCTCCAGTGGAGATATGGATCGCTTCGTTTTGATGGGATCTAACAGGTGTAGAAGTGTTGTGGAGGTCTGATCATATACTGCACAGCCATAATCCAGTTTCGATCGGATTAGGGCTATGTAAAGACGTAAAAGGACTTGCGATCAGCATCCCAAGATTTTGAGGCGAGATGACGCAACAGGGCGCGATGACAAGTTGTTTTCAGGTGCTTAATATGCGGTGCATATGTTAAGTGGTCATCTAGATGAGTCCTAGAAATTTGACCCAGTTACAGGAATGGGCGAACCAAATAAGGTTAGGTTCTCTAAAGAAGGTGGCAAGTTCCTTCATCTCCCTTTTTCTTAAAAAAAGCACTGCTGAGGTTTTTGGTGGAGAAATGGAAGCAAATGAGCACCTACTGTGAAACACATCAATAGCCAGCTGAAGCTGCCGTCTGAGAAAAGGCAAGGCAGTTCGTTAACTCCGTTATATATATATATATTATATTATATATATTATTATTATATATATATATATTATTATTATATATATATATTATATATTATTATTATTATTATTATTATATATATACATATATATATATTATATTATATATATATTATATATTATTATATATATATATATATTATTATTATTATTATATTATATATATATATATTAGCATATATATATTATTATTATATATATATATATATATATTATTTATATATATATATATATTATATATATATATATATATATTAGTGATGGACGATCGTTTCCAGCTGATTGGCCACCCCCTTCGCGCCTTTTTTATACATATATATTATATATACATATATATATATATACATATATATATATATATATATATATATATATATATATATATATATATATATATATATATATATATATATATATATAATATATATATATATATATATATATATATATATATATATATATATATATATATATATATATATATATATATATATATATATATATATATATATATATATATATATATATATATATATATATATATATATATTTATATATATATATATATATATATATATATATATATATATATATATATATATATATATATATATATATTATTTTATTATATATTTATATATTTTTATATATATATTATAAAGAATCAATCGGAATCGGAATCGGCACTTTTGACTGGCATCGGTATCGGAATCGGCATCGGCTGAAATTTGAGTATATATATATATATATATATATATATATATATTATTTGAGAGGAGATATATATATATATATATATATATATATATATATATATATATATATATATATATATATATATATATATATATATATATATATATATATATATATATATATATATATATATATATATATATATATATATATATATATATATATATATATATATATATATTTATGCCTAATTTTTGCTAAATCAACTAATTTTTAGATATTTAAAATTTTATAAATTAATGTTATAGAATTCTCTTATATTTTATCTTTGCTAAAGAAATAATTAGTTAATTACCTTTTATTTATTTAACCACTGAAAAATAATAGCAATATTTAAAAATCTTACAATAAATGAACAATTTTGTCATTTTTTGTTTAAAAAAAATCCTTCTTTAATTACTAAAAGTAAGATCTTGAAGCAAAATTATCATTATTATTTGTAGTCAAAGCATGACTCTTAAATTGTAGTGCAAAACATTAACATTTCTCCCGTTTCTGAGTGCATCCGATTTTTTTAGGAGAATAAATTGATCCTCCAATTCTGAAGAGTCTCACTTTCCACGGAAAAGGGGGGCGAGCTTAAATATTTTCTAGCAAGGACACCCAAATGCTGAAAGGTACCTTTATTCGATGACCACCATTGTAAGGGACTTTCTGAATTTTTAATAAGTTTCATATTTTTATATTGGCTGATTTCTACTTTTATAACATCTTCAATTTTTTTCTCCTTAGGAATGAGTTTCTTTAGCTGTTTTTAAAGTCTTTTCCTCTTTTTAAATTCCGAAAAACAGCTTACAAAACTGGAAGTTAAAACTATTTTCTTCAAGTATCACTTTTTTCGCCCTATTCTGTTGATAAATGAGAAGAATCTGAAGATTGGTTTAAAGTAGTTGAAACTGTTTTCCTTTCTATTACACAACATATATCTTCGCCCATCCATTGCTTAAGAATATCTTCCACTCTTTTATTGTTATATTCATCCTAAAGGAATGTAGTTTTAAAGCGTGGATCAAGATAGGTAGCAAGCACAAGATTCTTATCAGTAAAGTAAATGCTGAATCTATTTTTTACTGAATTTTCCATGCTGATACTGTAGACCCAAGTCCCTCAAATAGTCCTTCTTTCTCTTTTCAAAAAACTGCAAATCACTTCATATTTGGGATTCTTTGCCGATGCCATTGATTCCTTGTGGCCTTAATAAATTTGTACAATCAACAAAATTTTTAAGTATTTTTAGCAATTTTTTAAGAACTTTCCGATGTTTCTAAGCATGCAGGTTTTGAATGATCACAGCAATATGAAATGAGAGCCGCCTTTTGTTCAAAATATTTTGAAAGTATATGATACTGGCTATTTCATCTGGTTTGTACATCCTGAATAAATCTGTGCTGTGGTAAATTAAATGTAGTTTGATATTCTTCATACTTGGAAATAGCTGAGTGATTAAAATGACCTACGATTTGTTTGTATATGGATATATTTTTTTCACGTCTCTTGTTCAAATAAAGCATCATTGAGAACTAGCTGTCAAAGAGTGTAAAGTAAGATAATCTCTGAACTTATTTGTGTAACTCCTGTTACATTAAGTGTTATCCTTTTACTATAACATGAATTTTATTAGCAGAAATATTGAATTCTTCCATAACATTTTTAAGACAATCACTTATATGCTGTGAGATACGTGAAAGGTGAAACTCGAAAAGGATAGCATTTTTATTCAATAGCTCCAATTATTACTAAGCCTATAAATATATCACCCTCACATACATGTTACGGGATATAATTATCAAAACATTGCCAAATGTCTGTCTCACCATGACTGTCTGAAAATCCTATCATGATATCTTAGGCTCTACGTAAAGATGCGCCGCTCAATCCAGTTTTCTTTTTAATTAAATAGAATTAAGGAAGAACTGAAATTAAAAATCAATACGACAGACTTCGAAATATTGTCTTTGAAATATCTTAAAGATCGAATAAAAATTATTTTCACATTGTACACCAAAGAATTCGGTCAAAGAATCGGTACAATTTTGCCGATTCCGATTCCGATTCCTGAAAAACAGCCGATTCCTCCGATTCCGATTAATCGTCCCATCACTAATATATATACGGTATATATATATATATATATATATATATATATATATATATATATATATATATATATATATATATATATATATATATATATATATATATATATATATATATATATATATATATATATATATATAGAGAGAGAGAGAGATAGAGAGAGAGAGAGAGAGAGAGATAGAGAGAGAGAGAGAGAGAGAGAGAGAGAGAGAGAGAGAGAGAGAGAGAGAGAGTAAAAATTGACCGTCGCTGGGATAGAAGTAACGATGTCATTAAATCTGAGAGCAAATAGTAATGCACTTAGAACACTACCCTGCGGAACGCCTTCATCCAGAGTAAAGTGGCGTGACAGAATAGAAGAGCACCGAACCTGGATGGATCTGGTTGACAAAAGGCATTTGATGAAAAGAGGGAGTTGTCCATGGAAACCGAGTGAATGGAGTTTAAGGAGAATCCCAGTTCTAGTTCTCCACGTTGTGTCGTGTTTTTCTGGGCGCCCAGAAGACATCAGAAATATCCCACCAGTTGAGAAGGCCTCCCCGATGTCATGGTCTAGTTTTAGCAAGGAGTCCGCGGTCGAACGATTTTTGCGAAAGCCAAACTGGAAGTTTGAAAAACTTGGCGACTCTCCAGAACAGGGAGAGAGCGACCTGAAACCATTTTCTCCATTAATTTACAGGTATGGCAGGTCAGCGAAATTGGTCTTTGGTTGTCCGCCAACTTCGGATCTTTTTCAGGTTTGGGGATAGGAATTACAAACGTCCAAATAGATGGAAAAGAGGATTCAATCCAGATTCTGTTATATAGATCCAGCAAAAATGCTGATGCTGAGGGATGTATATGACGGAGCATGATATACGAAATCATGTCTGGGCCAAGAGCACCGTCTTTGCTATTCGCTAGTGCAGTTTGATACTCTGCAAGTGTAAAAAGACGGTTGTAGTGATGATGTTCTCCCTGCTATGAAAAGCCTGGTAGTGCAGCATCTAGTTCTCAATTTTGAAAGGCTTCAGGATAGCGGAAAGAACTCGAGTGGCTAGCAAAACTATAACCTAATGCATCTGCAACAGCAGCAGGAGTGGAGATCGTGTCAGTTATATCAGGCCCATAACGGAGGACTGTGGGTGAGGAGTTGTTGGAGCGACGAGATATTTTCTGTGTAATTTTCCACACTAAAGGAAGGGGAGTTGTGGAGTTAACAGTCGAAATGTAAGTTCAAAAAATTGTTTGCGTGTTTGTCGATTAATTCGCCGAGATCTTGCCGCAGCTGCTTTAAAATAATCATGTTTGGGGTGGTACGGGTCTTTTGTATTGCCTGTAGAGTTTCTTCCTCTCTCTCCCGGTTAGCTTGTGCACACTCTTGGGACCACCAAGGGGTTTGCCGACCGCTTGCCTGCGAAAGATTGTGGAATGCAAGCTTCCGCTGCTGAGATGACGACTTACTGGAAAAAGCGAAAGGCATCATCAACAGTCGGAAACCGGTTATTGAAGGGAGAAAGTGGGATAGCTGTGGCCTGATAAAAAGGAGCTCGGTCATAACGCCAGCTGGAGTTAGGTTTTAACATTGGGCTTGGTACAAGCTCATTTAAAGCTATTGGGTAATGATCACTGCCGTATAAATAATCAAAGCGGGACCAGGTAAAGCGATCCATAAGGGAATGGGAGCAAAAGGAAATATCAATACAGGAAGAAGTGTGTGTATCTAAACGTTCGTATGTAGGGAGTCCTGTGTTAAGGCATCCCAGGGAAAGGGTGTTAGAAGATCTACAAGGATGGACTTAGACGAAGTGACAGGGTCGCCCCATAAGGGGTGGCGGAGGTTGAAGTCTCCTAGTATAACAACCGAGAGTAGGGAGCCGTTCTTGAAAAGATCAGCCAAGTTTGACCTTTAGTAACCCACTATCGGTTTCTGCGAGATTGAGCAGATAGTGTCGGTGGACAATGAATTCAGCTGCCACCATTTGAAGTTTTGTTTGAAAGAGAGACTTGAGAATAGGGGACATTTAAGAATGAGTACCCCCACCTCCCCATCATTGTCAAATTCTATCTGGTGGAGGCGCAAGCGATTTATATTCCGACGGTTGAAAGAAGTCGCGATGACATAGTCGAAGTTCCTGCAAACATATGCACTTTGGTGTACATATGTTTATTAGTTGAACAAGTTCTTCAAAATTAGAATAGTAGCCACGACAATTCCATTGAAGAAAAGTGGCCATGCTATGTTGTTATAAATGTTATGAGGATTTCTTTTTGAAACAATTGTCTATATGTTACTAGGGGTAGTGTTGGAGGTGGATTCAGATGAAGAGGAAAGACTGAGACGATCTCGACGAGGAGGAACAACAAATCCTGGTGGTAAAGAATATTCATACAACAGAGTTTGGTTGTACGACTGCTTTTGGAAAAGAGTTTTCAGTATTATTTGCTGGGGGCTTCGCCATGAATGCGAGATGAGTTGAGTTCAACCGAATCCATATTATTGTATGGTTGGTCATTGGAAGAGCAACCAAAATAGCTCATGTTTATTAATGGGAACGGAACTGCATCGGCCAAGTGCTACAGATTCAGAACAGTGGCAAAGGATGGAGTTGCTTTCAGGAAATGGGGAAGGAAGATGTCACTCGGAAGGTGTCATCTTTTTGAGAAGGTTTTGGGGTCGCGATAATGGGTTCCAATATAGGATTCGTTAGATTGACAAAGTCCGATACTTGAGACTTTGCCTGTAATTCGTCGTGGGAGTGATTTTTGAGACTGGATTTATGGAAGAATGGGACCCTGTCCCCAATTCATGACTCCAACAGAACCAGAGCGCTTAGAGCGCTTGCGTGGCGTCACATTGGACAGTCTTCCATTCGTCTTTCTCGGAAGCGCATGAAGTATTAGAAAGAGTGTGATCCATCACATCAAGTCTATTTGTTGTCCATTTCATCTCGCTAAGATAACCCTTGGGGGGCTGGATAAGGAAATTCGGAAGAAGAATTATAGGAAGATTCAGAAGAGCTAGAATTATCCTGCAAACTATTAGAGGGTTGATTGGTGGGCTGTCCGATAGCTGCGATTGTTTGGGTACAATCTATTAAAGTCGTTGCTTTTGTCTCTTGAATAGACTTATGGCGAGGTCTCTTCTGAGTTACATTTTTTACGTCTGGGGTTAGTGTGTTTTTGTTTAGAAATTCGGACGCTTTGTATTTTAACGAATAATCTTTAGCTTGGCGATTATTCTTTTCTTTGTGTTTGGGAACATCTTTTTCAGGAATTTGAGTAATAGTGGGAGGCGAATTAAGGGACAAAGAGACAGTCCTCTTGCATAAGTTTGGAGAACCTATTGGGTAGGCATGGGACAGTGTGTCTTGAAAAGAAGTGTTTTCCAAGTTTTGTGTTGGATGAACAAGCCTCAATTTCATTGCTGGTTTGCTAGTTAGTACTGGGATAGTAATGCCAACACTGAATGAGAGACAATAGGGGCTGCTTTTGTTTAATTTGAGGAGTCGGTGGAGGGGGCAATACAGGCAGACAGGACACAGTAGCTGCCTGAGTTTCGCTGGGATATTTTTCATCAAGCTGGCGTATGGCATCTCTCCTGCTCAATTTATGTATGGTGCATAACTCCAAAACCTCCTGTTCAAACAGGTAAGACGGGCATTTGAAGGAAGAAGCACTGTGGGGTCCTCCACAGTTTCTACAGTTAGGGGTATTTTCACAGGGAGTGTGAAATAATTCTCCGCAGACTGGGCATATTTCATCCGGTCCCCTACAGTATTTTCGGGGATGACCAAACCGTTGACATTTAAAGCAACGTCTGGGTCGAGGGATAAACGTGCGAACACTGTGACTTGTGAATCCTATTTTTACCTTTGTAGGTGGATAAGGGAATTTCAGCAGTAAACGGGGATTTGGTTTGTCAGGAGTGTCCCGACGAGGGGAAATCTATAAAAGTTTGTAACGGAAAATCTTTTCTGTTGGAGATTTTCCATAATGACAGCTGTATCTTCGTTTTTCTGTTCATAACAGTAAATAGTGCCTTTAGGATGTTTCTTATTTCATCAGGAGTGAAATAAGAGGAATATTTCTGAGGCGCTAAGTGATTGACAGGAAAAGAACTTTGATTTAGTTAGTAGCTTGTAATGAGAATGTGGACCCATTTTCTCATTAATGTGACTGGAGTGGTCTTCAACCCTAAAACATTTTCAAGTGCATCACTGAGAAAAATAGTTCTGTGCTCAGTAAGATCTTTGGAGGTAGTGGATCGCAGCATGGGCCACATCGGGAATGATGTATCGACTGGTATTCCTGAGGGGTGTGGCATGCGGAGTGAACGTGAATGAGGAATGACGGCGATGGGGCATCTTTGCGAAATTAAGTTCCTGATCGTTTGGGCACCTGGGATGCGGGGGGCGTGCCAGGCGAATTGATCGCCGGAGACAGGCAGAGGCCTTCCAGGTGAATCTGAGGAAACACGGCACTCAATGTTCGAAGTGCAACGGAGAGAACCACGATTATCCAGGTTCGGGAATCTTGTGATCCATCACCTCTGAGGTATTTGCAAGGTTATCCAGTGTGAGATGATATATGGGTCCCCTATGGGTGTCGAACCCTAAGGAGGTTGAAAGCCCGGAGGACCGGGTGCAAGCAGCGGCTAGAGTTCTTATTATAGATATTCCAGAGGGGTCAGGGAAAAAAAAACCTGGTGCTAGGTCGTGTGTACCGAATCAATGAACAGGCGATGCGGCTCACACCCTTTCAGCACAGATGACGCCAGATGCCCCTTCCATAAGGAAGGGTGTCATTGGCGTTCATCTACCTCTCTGGGGAAAAAATCGTCTTTTCGCTCTAGGACAATGAAGGGCAGCATATCCTGCCCAACAGTATCTCAGAGAGCACACACAACAGCGTAAGGTAGGCGATGTCGAGGGATATATATATATATATATATATATATATATATATATATATATATATATATATATATATATATATATATATATATATATATATATATATATATATATATATATATATATAGACAGATATAGAGTATATATATCTATATATATATAAGATATATATATAAGTATATATATGTATAGAGCAAGTATATATATATATATATATATATATATATATATATATTGAAGTGTTTGCTTGGGTTTGTAAGAAAATATCTGACTCCAGAAGAACAATTATATTTCTCAAAACAATCAAGTAAGAATAGGACCAGAGTTACAGTAGTCCGAAGCACAGACCTCACATTCCTAAAAAAAATAATACAATATTTTTTAGAGTGTGAGCTATATACTAATAAATATACAAATGTAAGAAAAATTAATGATAGCTGACAATAAATTAAAAAATATATATATATATGTGAGCTTCTGGTAGTAACTGTGTAGGCTAAAATATAGTGGTAGGCCCGTAGCCTACTATTGAAGCCTAGGTGGTTTTTCAAAGTTCATAGAAAAATTTGACCGTAGGTCTGTTTCTAAAAACGGCATTTGAAAATATAAAGACCTAGTTTATGCCTAATCTAGGTCTTTCTAACAAAATTAGGCTAGCTATAAATGGTATAATATATAATTGATTAATTTTCACTAGAAACAAACACTACGGTGCCCAAAGCTACGGGGCCTACACAATTTTCACACTGTTAACGGAATATATAATATTTACTATAATTAATATATCAAATTTTTGGCTTATTACACTCACCACATAAAACAGGGCAAAAAGTTCTTGATAAAAATATAATAATAAAGCTTTGATCATAAAATAATTACAAAATTAAGAGGACGAAAATCAGCGTGCTTAGAAAAGCCTCTTCTCACAGCGAAAACGGTTGATTTTAACAACGAATCACAGGTTACGTACATGATGCCACAGTCTATGATTTATAGTAACAAAAATAAAATAAATTGAACACGGAATTTTCGACTGCGCACTATGACGTATTACATTATGTTGCTCACCACAATATATATATATATATATATATATATATATATATATATATATATATATATATATATATATATATATATATATATATATATATATATATATATATATATATATATATATATATATATATATATATATATATATATATATATATATATATCCGTTTCGTCATTGCAGTAGGAAGCCAGCTGTAGGACTTTGCCTACTTCTAATTTACAGCCTAACACAAGAAGCTCCTAAATAGCTGATGGATGTTCCGTCTAATGTTGGCTTTGGCAAGATTACTTGCAAGACTAAATGATTCCGATGTCGATAGAATGTAACTTTGGTAATCGACATTATCAATCTCGAAAAGTCATATTTTGACTGTTAATTAATTTTTCAAAATTGTTTAGTCTCATGTTTATTACCCACGCCATTTTTTACCGCAAGTTAAATTTAATTTTCAATTTTTCGCGTTAACAACTGTGCAAAAATGTTAACTACCTTTTCATAAGATTCTTCACCTTGAACGTCAAACATTTGCAGCTCACTCCGTTCCTTCTCGCCAGGAATCTAGGCTTCTTCACAAAATTTAGGTTTTTACAGAATCTAGGTTTCTTCACACAGAATCTGGGTTTCTTCACAAATAATATTAGGTAATCTTTCAAAATTTTTTCTCTTCTAACCAGATTCCACCAGATCTGTCAGCATTCACAACTGAGATGGCATCATGGTTAGCTTGATAGGGAAACGTTAGAGGCCTTGAGACCTGAAACTGGTTATCGCACACAAAACTCATCACCAAGACATATCTTGTGGTTTCCATCATTTCATAAAGTTTTAGTATTGTAAGCATCCAGAAAAATTTCCCCTACAATTCATCGTACCCTATGACCAATTCTCTTTCATGTAAATTCTTTCCAACTCGTTTTCAGATCCGATGTAATATTCGCCTTTTTACAGGATTGAACTTTTACTATATAAGATTAAACCACTTTAGTGGACCCCTTTCATTCAGCCTAGGGAGTAGTCTCTGTGTTTTGGATCCCAACCTTAATTATAGCCTGTAAAGGAACAGTGACGGCTCTTGTGCAAACAACAAAAAATTCATTGCATTTTAATTTAGTCTTCATGAATTTCCCTGGTTTGTTATATATCTCATCACGCTAATTTTAGGTGTGTGGTGCGACTACTGTTCACCTAAAAAAATAATAATAATAAAAAGCACTGACCCACTCCCTTAGCCGCCTTAAGTAGAACCGTGAGATGCCTTCATTTTTCATAGAGCAACCACTACGGACATATGTTCAAAGTTCATCTATCCCTTGTCACCCTGAGACCATTTCTCAATCAGTTCGACTCTCCTTTAAATGCAATACTTTGCTTTCTTAGACTTCAAGGTTTATTTCCAAGTTTCAATTTAATATCAGCCAAAAGCACATCTTCCATATTCTTCCTTGATTCATTTACATTTAACAGGACTGTTGTTTTCTTTTATCTCATGAACTTCATTTTTTTACAACATTTAAGGAGAACACATCAGAACCACTGCTGTGACTCTTCACAATCTCAAGGGGTCCCAGGATTTCACACGAATTTTGTGTGGAGACTGATAACTTTAAGATTACCTGTTTTAGTATCCATTCCAGCCACCCTTCCCTGCAGAATTAATCCTCACTTAAAGTTTGCGTTTGTCATCCGAGAAATTGAACCTGTGTGAGTATATGAGCGAGTAATTTATTTTATACCCCCCTACCAAATAATAGGACTGCTCCAGAGTAGTGGTAATAAACATAAAAGGAAAAGCACCTAAGGGCCTGAGACCAAGATAACTGATGGTGGTTAAACAAATTATTTTCTACCTTTTACTTTATTGCAAACTTTCATTATTTCTCCATTTGTTCCATTAAGAAAATGCATTCCCAAATTTTGAAACTTCTTACTCTCAATCAAAATGCAAGATATGCTCTTTTTAGGGTAATGGTTGTGTTAACTATACTGAATAGTTGATATTCCCTCCATTAATTAAATTTGGTTGTAAGGTTAGTGATTTTATATTATTAATGAATTAAATCATACAATTTGGGAAATTAATCTTTTACTTTCTCGAGGTATTGTTCTTGAACATATAGATTCGTGTTAAAAGTTAATCCACATCTGTTTTAACTTAATAAACTAGACTACAAGCTTATAGATATGAATCTCAGAAATACCTCCAGCAACTAAAATATATTCTTTATTTCTGCTTGATCTAAGGTGATATTAAGCTTGATACATAACCGTGATAGCAACAAGGTTTTTCCTTTACTAAATTTCTCACTTCCATTAATCCATTTTGTATTCTCTGTGTCTGCTCTGTTTTGAAGAAAGAGAATACATGGTGGGTGAAACTCTTTCTCTCCCTTTTATGAGTTTTAAAAGAAAAGTTTCTCCAATCTTCCCATTCCTTTTTTAGGTGTCCTTTGCTCTAACCCGAAATAAATATGAATGGGTGCATAAGATTCACATTATATAAATGTTAGTAGAAAAAGTTGGAAATAGTGTGCTTCATCGTTGTATTAAGAGATCGTGTTTTATTGACCCGATCCTCTTTCTAGTCTCACCTAAGTGTCTAAATTTCAAAGCGTTTTTCTTGTCTAGGGTAAAAAGATCATATTGTACTTTTTTCCAGCAAAAATGTAAAGATCTGAACTTTTCACATTTTAAAAATTTCTTTGTTCCAAAAATACATAAGATGATAGAAAGTTCGTATGACATTATAATTTGGAAAATGATCGCTTTTCTCATTCTCACTGTACTCTAGATAATAAATAAATAAAAAATAAAAATAAAAATAAATAGTAAATCCAGTTTAATTTTCCTTGTTCTATTCTTTTATCGTGAAATCAAACAAAAGAAGAGTACTCCAACTTTACTAGGTAATTTGTATGAGACAGGAAAATTTCTTAATTCTGGTGAGGAGGAGAATTTGATATTTTGTTAAGGGAGTGTATAAATTGATGCACCCCATTTTTATTATTACTTATTTGATTTTTGAGGTGAGTTTATCCCCTCCTATCTAGTATCGAACTAAAGAGTTACGTCTTGGAAAAATGTCCTCTAGATTTTCATTGCAACAGTTATATAAAGTAGAAAAAGATGCCATATATTCCCTGAACTTTCCATCTTCCCTTGTAGAAGAATTCTATTACTTTCCATGTTACTAAAGAAGATTTAGTACTTTCCAATTTCTACTGTTTTCAACTATCCATCTGTCCTTGAAGACGATCGTTTATATTTTAATTTTATTACAAGGCAATTTCAGTACTTACATCTGTCCTTGAAATTTCCATTATTTTCCTCGATCAGTGAGCCTATCCTTGAAGATGATTCCGCTACTCCGATCTGTCTTCAAAGATTAACTTAGTACTTTCTTTCATCTGTTTCTGAAAACTATTTCAAGTAGTTTTCACCTATCCCCTGACGACTCCCTGGCGTCACAAGGTCATTAAAATAAACTGCACAGCTTGACAGCTCCTATCCTGGAAGACGATTTCATATTTCACCGTCTTAAAGACAACTTCCAGTACTTTCCATCTGTTGAAAACTATTTCCAGTACTTTCCACCTATCCCTGACGGCTCCAAGGTCATTAAAATAAACTGAACGGGCTTAACATTTTACTTTCTTATAATAATCGTTAATTCAAGAAAGAGCTTTGATAATACCATTCTTCTTTTTTTTTAACCTAAAATTATACGTATATACTTTTATCTCCTTTGAAATTTGCGACCTTTATTGCCATATTTTTTATCGCTGCTCACATATTTTAATGTTAAAACTAGTGTTAAAATCTCTATTTTAAATATCAGCGGAGAAGTCTGTTTTCTTGGGTCGTATATTGTCTGCCAAACCGATACCATCATTCAAGGAGCTCCAAATTTTTGGCGGATAAAATTTTCTTTTGTGAAATCACAATTTAATAAAAAAAAGAAGATAATTCCCAGTTTTTATTATTATTATTATTATTATTATTATTATTATTATTATTATTATTATTATTATTATTATTATTATTATTATTATTATTATTATTATTATTATTATTTTTATTATTATATATAATTTATTATTACTATTATATTATTACTTAATTTAAGGTATTGGATATCAATGCAGAACCCAATTGATAAACAGAAACTGGATGAAGATACAACATATATCTTTACGTTAGTTAGAACATGATTTTTTACATAAACTTGTACTGGAGTACGGATGCGGATATTTGACTATTTTACATTTTTTTAAAAGGCGGATGCGGATTCGGATGTAATACTACGTCACCATTGGTCAGGCTACGTCAAACAAGAAAAAAACTTTAAATACTCAAAAGAGAGTTTAAATTTTGTTTGTTTTTTATATGTTTAAATTAAAAGCAACGAAATCTAAATATTCTTTTTAATTATATTTTATTATTTTTAATATTAAAATAGTTACAATTATTTAAATTGATATTTTCTATTCTTTCTCTATTTTTACTAATTTTTTTATAAAGATAACTTTAATATAATTTTAGTTTAATTTTAATATTTTTTTTATTTTATATTGTAAACGATATTTATAAACACTTTTTTGAAAGTGTTATATCAAGTTTATATATATATATATATATATATATATATATATATATATATAGAGTTAACCATATATATATATATATATATATATATATATATATATATATATATATATATATATATATATATATGTATATATCGAACCTTCGAGTTAACCGCGGATGAGGCTGTCTGTCCTGCACATTGGTGTATAATCTCAGGCTCTAACGTGAAGCTATTTAGGTTCCGTGCGGTTCACGGGAGATAAACAGGCGTGGAGTTCCGGGAGGTTATTCCGATGCCACATCCACAGCCTTCCCTACGGAGTATTGTCCGGGAAATCGTGAGTCTCTAACCTAT
>JABUQX010146993.1:22500-25000 GCA_015478945.1 Trachelipus rathkii | reverse complement strand
ATATATATATATATATTTCATTTTAAATGGCCATCTTCATTTCTTTTAAATACTGTTAGTTAACTTTCAGGCAACAAATATATTTCATTTTCAAGTATTTTTTTTTTTTTTTAATTTCATTTAAATTATAAAATATTTCTTAATTATATAACATTCCTCTTATTAAACGTTTTTATTTATTGAATTTATACCCCGAAACATTATTTTTTCCCCTTAACCTTAAATTATTTCACGTGTTAACACTAAAAAACATTATCATTCTGAAACTATTACCAAATGGTCGACAGGGAAAATGATCGACAGGTCAAATGGTCGACATTTGTAAAAAAAAATTCTGGTTATTTAGAGTTTTTGTAACAAATCCAACAAAACTTAACAACCTAACCTAACCTAACCTAACCTAACCTAACCTAACCTAACCTAACCTAACCTAACCTAACCTAACCTGACCTGACCTAACCTAGACCTAACCTAACCTAACCTAACCTAACCTAACCTAATCTAACCTAACCTAACCTAACCTAACCTAACCTAACTTATCCTAACTCCTGCGGCGGGCTGTACGGGAAATTTTTTCGATATCGTGTCGGCCATTTGACCTGTCTACCAAATTCCCTGTTGACCATTTGGGCTGATCCCATCATTCTCATTCAAAATGCACGTTATTGCGCACTTTATTATTTAATATTTGATATTTTAAAATTTCGTATCTTTCTTATCATCATTTTAATTTATTGTTAGTATCAAAAAAAAAATATGAAAAAAAGTTACATAAAACACAAAATTAACAGATCCATATAACTCACAAGGTCCCCGATTCCAAATCTTTTCGATTTCTGGCCCCGATTCCGATTCAAACTATCCTCGATTTCTTGTACCGGTTAAAACTTTTCGATATCAGGTTCGGATTCCGATTCCAGATATTTTAGATTTCTGATACCGATTTCAACTCTTCGATATCTGATTCCGATTCCAGCTATCTTGGATTTCTGATACCAATTCCAGTTCAAATTAAAAATATTTTGGATTTTTTGATACCATTTTTAACTCTTTTTCGATTCCTGATGATTCCGATTCCAGCTATTTTGATTTCTGGAACCGATTACAACTCTTTTCGATTTCTGGTTCAGATTCCGGCTATCTTGAATTTCTGATACCGATTCTATTTTGTATTTTTGATACCGATTCCAACTCTTTTTGATTTCTGGTTCCGATTTCGATTTCAGCTATCTTGGATTTCTGGTACCGATTCCTGTTCCGATTCCAACTATTTTGGATTTTTGGTACCGATTTCATCTCTTTTTCGATTTCCCGTTCTAATTCCAGTTATCTTTGTTCTCTGGTACTTATTCCGATTCCAACTATTTTTGATTTCTGGTATAGATTCCAACTATTTTGAATATTTGGTTCAGATTTCAACTCTTTTTCGATTTCTAATCCCGGTTCCGATTCCAAATATCTTGAATTTCTGATACCAATTTCGGTTCTGATCTCAAATATTTTGGAATTCTGGTAACGATTCCAACTTTTCGATTTCTTTTTCCGATTCCGTCTGTCTTAGATTTCTGGTACCGATTCCTGTTCCGATTTCAACTCTTTTCGATTTCTGGTTCCGGTTCCGGTTCCGGTTCCGGTTTCGATTCCGCCTATCTTGGATTTCTGGTACCGATTCCGGTTCCGATTAAAACTATTTTTGATTTCTGGTACCGATTACAACTCTTTTCGATTCTTGGATCCGATTCCAGCTATCTTGAATTTCTGGTACCAATTCCAGTTCCGATTCCAAATATTTTGGATTTTTAGTACCGATTCCAACTTCTTTCGATTCCTGGTTCCGATTCCAACTATTTTGGATTTCTGGTACCGATTCTAACTCTTTTTCGATTCCAGCTACCTTGGATTTCTGGTACCAATTCTGGTTCCAATTCCTAATATTTTAGATTTTTAGCACTGATTCCTAATATTTTGGATTTTTAGCACCGATTCCAACTCCTTTCGATTCCTGGTTCCTCCAACTATTTTGGATTTCTGCTACCGATTCCACCTCTCTTCTTTTTCTGGTTCCGATTTCAGCTATCTTGAATTTCTGATAATGATTTCAACTATTTTGGACTTCGGGTACCGATTCCAATTCTTTCTGGTTTCTAGTTCCGATTCCTGTTCAGATTTCAGCTATCTTGGATTTCTGTTACCGATTCCAACTCTTTCCGATTTCTAGTTTCGATTCAAACTATCTTGGATTTCTGGTACCGATTCAAACTATTTTGGAATTCTGGTACCAATCCCAACTCTTCTCGATTTCTGGTTCCGATTCCGATTCCAGCTATCTTGGATTTATGGTTCCGATTCCAACCCTTTTCAATTTCTGGTTCCTATTCCAGCTATCTTGGATTTCTGGTACCGATTCCAGCTCTTTTCGATTTCTGGTTTCGATTCCGATTCCGATTCCAGTTATCATGGATTTCTGGTAACGATTCCGGTTCCGATTCCAACTATTTAG
>JABUQX010146993.1:5000-17500 GCA_015478945.1 Trachelipus rathkii | reverse complement strand
TTTTTTGATGATTCGTCATTCGGACTCTTGTAAGATTTCACTCATCTCTAATATATATATATATATATATATATATATATATATATAGCAAAGTTAATTTATATATAGTATATATATATATATATATATATATATATATATATATATATATATATATAGAGAGTATATATATATATATATATGTATATATATATATATATATATATATATATATATATATATTTTCGGAACCGGTAAATACTTCTTTTGCCGGTCTCTGACTCCGACCCGGCCCGGGTCTGGTTCGCTCCGGCCTGGCTCCGGCTCGGCCCGGCTCCGGCTCCGGCTCGAGATCCGCCATTTTAAACGTTATCTGGCTTCAGCTCCCTTGACCCATTTATTTTATATAGTAAAAAATACGTTTTAGAAGAGGGAAAGACCCTGGCTCCGGCTTACCCCAAAAATTTATCTGCATTATCTCCACTTTTGGCTTCGTCATCCCTGCTTAAAATTGTGAAATAACACACACCTAACCTAACCTAACCTAACCTAACCCAACCCAACCTAACCTAACCTAACCTAACTCTTCTTGCATGACTTTAGATAGAACTTTATTTTGCTGTTTGACTTTTTCACAAATATTTTTACCATATTTTATCAAAATGTATTTAAAATAAATCTAAAGAAATACTTATGTCAATACTTATGACAATACTTATGTCATTATAATTTAAACTATAGCTCAATGGTATATAATTGATGTTTTATAACCAAAATACCAGAATATCCCTCCAAAAAAAAAAGTGCATTTTTGGATTTTCTGTTGATTAGGTCATAAAAGTTATGATCCTGTTTCGTTTACGAAATAGTATTTTTTTTTGTTAGGAAATGGGCTTAATAATAAATTTCAATGGTAATTTTTTTTTTTTTTGTAAAACTTTAAATATTTAATTCCGAGAGTAACAGGAAATATAACATATAAAATGGGGATAGTATGGAGACCACGTACCACCTGCCATGCATTGACAGATTGACTCCAACCAACCCCAACTCCAATTTCCATTTTCTTCTAGTCGATTATTATAGAAGGATTTGTGAATTTACTCTAATTGTTATTTACTCGATTATTGATTTTTTTTTTCATATTTGGAATTTTTTTTAAACCAAAGTTTTACCAGAGGAATTTATTATGAACATCGTTTACTAACGAAATAGCAAAAAAAAACTTAAGAACCAAAAATATAAAAAGCATTTATTTCTTCTAACGAAACGAGTCTAAATTTTTCTGTTATACCTACAAAAAGAAATCCTATTTTTTCACTTTTTGCCAATTTGATTTCAAAATTAATAGGATTCTTAATATAATAAAACACGGTTGCAATTAATCACCTATTTCGATAAATCGGAAAAATATTGATATATCGATTATTTTTTTTAAGAGAAGTAGTTGTCACTGTATTAATAATAGCTTTAAAATGAATAAAGAAGAATAACATTATTGGAACAAAAAGCCCGCGCATGATCTCTGGCTTCTTAAATATTATTTTATCACAGTAGCAATTGAAAAATATATATATCGATTATTTTTTTAAGAGAAATAATTGTCACTATATTAATAACAGCTTTAAAAGGAAGAAAGAAGAATAACATTATTGGAACAAAAAGCCCGCGCATGATTTCTGGCTTCTTAAATATTATTTTATCACAGTAGCAATTAATCACCTATTTCGATAAATCGGAAAAATCAATATATCGATTATTTTTTTAAGAGAAATAATTGTCACTGTATTAATAACAGCTTTAATAAAAGGAAGAAAGAAGAATAACATTATTGGAACAAAAAGCCCGCGCATGATTTCCGGTTTCGGATTCTCATTATCTAATTCCTTTTTCTGAACACCACAAATATCCGACTTCAATTACTTTACAAAAAAAAAGAATGTCATTATTTATCAATTCTTCTGAATAACGTTTTATAACGGGTTACTTGACTGCTTGAGAATAAGTTACAAAAAATAAGGGTGAAAAAAAAAAAGAAAGGAAAAAAATAGCGTTATTGTTCCAGCGTTTTGGGGACAGTCGAATACTTAAATATATAAAGCCAGTAATAATAATAATAATAATAATAATAATAATAATAATAATAATAATAATAATAATAATAATAATAATAATAATAATAATAATAATAATAATAATAATAATAATAATATTAAATAATAATAATAATAATAATAATAATAATAATAATAATAATAATAATAATAATAATAATAATAATAATAATAATAATAATAATAATAATAATAATAATAATCAATCAAAAACAATTTGTTCAGAAAATGAACAATAATAATAATAATAATAATAATAATAATAATAATAATAATAATAATAATAATAATAATAATAATAATAATAATAATAATAATAATAATAATAATAATAATAATAATAATAATAATGTTTAGTGCTAAAATAATGTATTATTGAATATGTCCAGTTTAATCAATGATATGTAATTTTTGTTATGTCAGCAAAAACTTTTTTTTGTTCATGATTGGAAGCAAAAAAACAGAAAAGTGGAGAACCTTTCCTTATATTAAAACTTTAAGTATTGAGCATGAAAATATTATGACTTAGCCCTGTAACTGTCTACAATTTCATAAATGTGTCTGATTCTGGCTCCGGCTCCGGCTCCGGCTCCGGCTCCGGCTCCGGCTTCGGCTTCGGCTCCGGCTTGACTCATAAACATTCGCCTTCAGTAGCTCCAGTTCTGTTGAGTTCAGATTCACTTAAAATCTCACAGCTATCTTCTTTTGTTAGAAATCTGTATTTAATTATTTCTGTAATACAAAATATACTACAGATAAATACGATAATAACAGGTACTCTGCAGACAGATACTCTCACTGATATATATATATATATATATATATATATATATATATATATATATATATATATATATATATATATATATATATATATATATATATATATATATATATATATATATATATATATATATATATATATATATATATATATATATATATATATATAGATATATATATGCATATTTAATTATTACTGCGAACACAAGCAAAAAAGCACAGAAATATAAATTATATCGATAAAAATTGAGGTAAAACTAGGCAAAAATACGTTAATATATCGACTATATGGATAAAAATGGCAGCAAATATAAATAAATGTCATTCGATATATCGATAATAATGGCTGTATTGATAGGCAGAAACGCTCTGATATATCGATGAAATAAAGATAATATCAGTTAAATAGTTAAATATAAGCAAAAATGCTCCCATATATCGATAATGACGGTAAATATAGGGAAAATTCTTCCGATATATCGATTATATCGATAATAATAACGGAAAATATAGGCAAAGGTGTTTCGATATATTGATTATATCGATAACACTAAAGGTAAATATAGGCAAAATTTTCCGATATATCAATTATATCGATAATAATATCTGTAGAACGAAATTTATTTAATATGTTAATTAATTAATTTTTGAGAAAATTCTTGCAAATATACATGACCTTATACACCCACTTAAAGTATACACAAATATATATATATATATATATATATATATTATTATAATTATATTATATATATATATATAGAAAGAGATGTCCATATATATATATATATAAATATACACACACAATATATATATATATATATATATATATATATATATATATATATATATATATATATATATATATATATATATTATATATATTATATATATTTATATATATATATATATATTATATATATATATATATATATATATATATATATATATATATATATATATATATATATATATATATAAATATATATATATATATATATATATATATATATATATATATATATATATATATATATATATATATATATATTTATATATATATATATATATATATATATATATATATATATATATATATATATATATATTTATGTACGTTTACACACGCACACATATACACACACACTCACACACACACACACTTACACACATATATATATATATATATATATATATATATATATATATATATATATATATATATATATATATATATATATATATATATATATATATATATATATATATATATATATATATATATATTGTGGAAGGGTACTCTCTGTGGAAGTGGAAAGAACATCTATACAGAGCTGAACTACAAAGTTACAGAGTAGAGCCGAACACGCCCTATGTTTAAGATGTGGTTGTAGTTTCGTGGAACTAAGCCACGCCTCCAAGCCGCCGAATTATCACTTTTAAAATCGCAACAGCATGTAGCTTCCTTCTAGAGAATTAGTACAAAATAATAGCAAAATTACAACATTATATTAAAATACAAGCAAATGAATGCTAATTAAATAATTAAACCCAAAAACAAGGTGAGTTTAGAAAAAGGGCAGCCTATTAAGTACATTTTTAGGTTAGAGCAAAGTTAGGCGAACCTAGACTAGTCGGTGGAGCCTAAAGCTGAGGTTTAGAAATAGGTTGCAACGAAAACGCATTAGATTGAATAGCGTATCAAAAAGAATGCCTAAAATCTAGTAGGAAAACAAAGTGAAGTGTTCATGCATGCCAGTGTAAAATTCGCGGTAGGCTTAAGTAGCGTTTCAAGCAATTAGCCAAACTTAGGGGTCAGAGGCTAGAGTAAGGAGAAAACTAGGTAGAGATTAAGAGCCGCATGTATCTTTAAGTATAATGTGGGAAATAACAGCTCTGGGATAGGCCGTTATTTCCGCACATACTAACCCTAGCGGGCGTGCGCGTTACATAGCAGTTTGGAGTGAGGCTAAGCTGGGTGATAGTAGTGCAGAGGTGAACAGCCCAAAATGTTAGAATTAGAAACTTTTACACATATCTTAGCGAAAATATAGTAAATAGAGGTCGCATAGATCGGTATTTACTATATCTAACCCTAGCGGACGTGCGCGTTACATAGCAGTTTGGAGTGAGGCTAAGCTGGGTGATAGTAGTGCAGAGGTGAACAGCCCAAAAATGTTAGAATTAGAAACTTTTACACATATCTTAGCGAAAATATAGTAAATAGAGGTCGCATAGATCGGTATTTACTATATCTAACCCTAGCGGACGTGCGCGTTACATAGCAGTTTGGAGTGAGGCTAAGCTGGGTAATAGTAGCGCAGAGGTGAACAGCCCCAAATCTCTCTCTCTCTCTCTCTCTCTCTCTCTCTCTCTCTCTCTCTCTCTCTCTCTCTCTCTCTCTTCTCTCTCTCTCTCCCCCTAGTCAAAGAAGTTACAACAACCTAGGCAATTTTGTAGTATATGTGCCTGTGTGAGACTCATACCAAATGTAATGCTGCTTCATGCGAATGTATATCAAGGAGGATCCCTTTCCTGCCTGTGTATGCATATACATGAAACAGCTCCTCCCAAACTAATAATCTTTTGTACTGTGTGAGACTCATGTCAAATGTAATGCTGCTTTATGCAAATGTATACCAGGGAGGATCCTTTTCCTGCCTGTGTATGCATATACATAAAACAGCCTCTCTCAAACTAATAATCATTTGTACTACTACTCCGCATAAGCTTCATATTCTGTAGGAATTCTTCCTGCAGAATATGATTCATATGTGGAATAGTAATAACTAGGCAATGCTGCTTTATGCAAATGTATACCAGGGAGAATCCTTTTCCTGCCTGTGTATGCATATACATAAAACAGCCTCTCTCAAACTAATAATCATTTGTACTGCTACTCTGCATAGGCTTCATATTCTGTAGGAATTCTTCCTGCAGAATATGATTCATATGTGGAATAGTAATAACTCGGCAATGCTGCTTTATGCAAATGTATACCAGGGAGAATCCTTTTCCTGCCTGTGTATGCATATACATAAAACAGCCTCTCTCAAACTAATAATCATTTGTACTACTACTCCACATAAGCTTCATATTCTGTAGGAATTCTTCCTGCAGAATATGATTCGTATGTGGAATAGTAATAACTAGGCAATGCTGCTTTATGCAAATGTATACCAGGGAGAATCCTTTTCCTGCCTGTGTATGCATATACATAAAACAGCCCCTTTTAAACTAATAATCATTTGTACTGCTACTCTGCATAAGCTTCATATTCTGTAGGAATTCTTCCTGCAGAATATGATTCATATGTAGAATAGTAATAACTAGGTTTACCCTGTTCTAATTCTTTGTTTTTGTTTTTTTTAGGACAGGGGTCCAACCCTCACTTGTAAAATAGAAGTAGGAAAATAAAAATTGTAAGAACATTAACTTCTCAATCAACCTTAAAGAAGCGGTCCTAAGCCCCCAGCTTCAGATAGTGACCCCGAAGAGTGAAGATTAGATTCCCAGGCGGGAATCAGAACACCCACAACAAGGCCAGGAAAAACTATTACAAACGAACCCAATCACTTTTGTACCGTTTGTAGGTATTGTTTTTTTAACGGGTAGATTTACCCACTCATTGTGTTTGTGCCTTTTTCTATCTACTTCACAGCTTTCTCGAGCCCAGCTGCAGCCATCAAGAGCCAGCTTCGTCGGCAGAGTATCAAACTAACGCTGTTGGACCCCTACCTTGGTACAGTTCTGTATTTCATACGGAACATATAATTTGTTCTACATTCGGGTATTTTTTTATTTTTTTATTGTTCTTATCAAATTTATTATTATTATTATTATTATTATTATTATTATTATTATTATTATTATTATTATTATTATTATTATCATTATTATTATTATTATTATTATTATTATTATTATTATTATTATTATTATTATTATTATTATTATTATTATTATTATTATTATTATTATTATTATTATTATTATCGCCCTTGTTGTGGTATCCCTAACAAGGTATAGCCACACCTTGTGTGCTGTGGATACCCTCGTACACTCACTCAAATAAAAAAATAATAGTAAAAAAAAAAAAAACTTTTAATTATTATATATATATATATAAGTATTTTGGCAATTTATATCGCAGCAGCCTCATTTTAACCCTTGGTCTAGCTCCTAAGGTTGTAATTTCTTTGATTTTTCCACCCTCGGTCCGTTATTAGTGCCTCCGCTCGCTCCACATCTTATTTAATTTTTTTTTTCTTTCTTTCACTCTACCAACTTCTACGCCTTTCATCATGTCTACTCCCTCGCGAGCATTCCATTTGCAACCTTTCTTCGTAAACAATCCCGAGCTTTGGTTTGACCTGGCTGAGTCAGCGCTCCTGACCATCGAAGACGAGAAGGAGAGATATTCGAGAGTTGTGAATGCTCTACCAGAATCTTGCCTCCTCAAAATCAGGGATGGCCTGGCAACAACTAGAAACTCTACAACCCCTTACAACACGCTCAAAACCCTTATTATCGACCGCTTGGCTCCCACCAGAGAGGAACAATTGGAAACTCTGCTTGGAGGCATCTCACTGGGCGACCAGAAACCCTCGGAATTGATGGTAGGGATGCTGGGTTTGTTGGGCGGCACTCCATCTACACGGGAAGAGAAAATAATTCGCACCCTCTTCCTCCAGAAGATGCCTGCTCGACATCACAGCGTACTGCAATCAATAAACCCGACGTTGTCCCTCACTGAGTTTGCCGCTACAGCAGACAGAATTTTGCGCCCTCCGGTGGAGCCTTTGGTCCACACCTCTTACGCCGTTTCCTCTCTTTCTCCTACCTCTTCAACTCTCGCACCTCCTCAACCATCTACAACTCACGCCCAACACATTCCCCAGTACTCTACCAACAACTCCGCCACCCTTCCTCCCCCTCTTGTTCCTCAACCGCCTCCTGCCGCCTATCCAGCTCAACCTCCTTATTCTCACCCACACCAACCTTCCTACTCTCACGCTTTCGCAGTACAACCTCCTCCTTCGGCAGCTCTGGATACCCGGGTTTCGGTTCTCGAAACTGGCATGGCCGATATTAAAACGGCCCTTCTCTCCCTTACAGCGGCAATTAATAATAACACTTTTCGCTCTCGTGATCCCACTCCTTCCAACTTTCGTCCTTCTCGCGGTCCTCGTTCACCTTCTGCTTCTTCCTCACGCCAGCGCCAGTATCCTCATGGGTACTGTTATTATCACCATACTTTCGGCATGGATGCCAAGAAATGCGATCCTTCCTGCCCTCTCTATCAGGGAAACTCAGCAGCCAACCCGTCGTAGGGGCGACGGGAGATGCTGGTGCTTTTTCTTCTTCCCCTCCTACTACACAGGATGTTCTTCGTATCTACGATCAGTCCACTAAACTTGCCTTCTTGATCGATTCCGGCGCTAGCCTTTCGATTTTACCACACAACCCTTCTCAAGACTCGGCTATCCCTCTTTCAGGCCGTCAACTCTTCGCTGCTAATGGCTCTTCCATTCCGGTATATGGAGAGCGTTTATGTACGTTGGATCTGTCTCTCCGCCGCCAGTTCCCGTGGGTTTTTCTCGTCGCTGAAGTGACACAGCCCATCCTCGGCGCTGACTTTTTGTCCCATTTCAATCTTATGGTAGACCTTCGTAATAGGCGTCTAGTTGACGGTGATACTGCTCTTTACTCTCACGGTTCCCTAGGTTCTTCAGAGCTAAGGGGCATTTCCGCTATCGCCCCGCCTTCTTCGGTAGTGTCTCCCTTCCTTTCTATCCTGCAGGAGGACTTTCCTTCTTTATTGCATCCTTGCTCTTCAGACACCCCTCTTAAGCATTCTGTGGAACATCATATAGAGACCACTGGCCCACCCACCTTTGCTCGAGCTCGCCGCCTCCCTCCTGATAAACTCAAAGCCGCCAAGGCCGAGTTTGATCACATGTTGCAACTTGGCATTGTGCGCCCTTCCAAGAGTTGTTGGTCTTCTCCGCTACACATGGTCCCTAAGGGCACCACGGGCGATTGGAGACCCTGTGGTGATTTTAGGGCTTTGAATTCTGCCACAACACCGGATAGGTACCCTGTACCGCATATACAAAGTTTCACTTCCCACCTATCTGGCAACACCATTTTTTCTTCCTTGGACTTAATTCGAGCCTACCATCAGATACCCGTGGCTCCGGAGGACGTTCCCAAGACAGCTGTAATCACCCCCTTTGGCCTCTTTGAGTATACAAGAATGCCATTCGGTTTGAAAAATGCAGCCCAGTCCTTCCAGAGGTTCATCGATTCTATCCTCCGTGGCCTTCCTTTTGCTTGGGCATATTTAGATGATCTTTTAGTCGCTTCCTCCTCTCCTGAAGAACATATGGAGCACCTACGTGCCGTTTTTGGTAGGTTGGATGATGCGGGAATTCGTCTCAATCCTACCAAGTGCGTATTCGGCGCGTCTTCTCTTACATTCCTTGGTCACACAGTCTCGGCTGAGGGTATTTGCCCTCTTGTAGACCGTGTCGCCGCTATCCGAGCCTTTCCTCTTCCCCAAAATCAAAAGCAACTTCGTCAATATCTGGGAATGATCAACTTTTACCACAGATTTCTGAAATCAGCGGCAGCCCTCCTAGGCCCGCTTACCGCACTCATTCGTCCTAAACAGCGAGGCAGCACCACTAAAGTCGACTGGTCTCCGGCAGCAGAGTCTGCTTTTGAGGCTTCCAAAGAAGCCCTCGCCTCCGCCACTCTTTTAGTTCATCCCCACGATACCGCACCAGCGAGAGTGCAGGTAGATGCCTCCGATTTCGCTGTTGGTGCGGTGCTTCAGCAGTTCCAAAAGGGCGAATGGTGCCCACTTGCCTTCTTTTCACGCAAGCTGCAACCCGCCGAAACAAGGTATAGTGCTTTTGGACGGGAATTGCTTGCTATGTACCTTGCTGTTCGCCATTTTCGGTACTTTTTGGAAGGACGGGAGTTCCACATCCTGACCGACCACAAAGCGATCACTTTCGCAATGGCTTCACGGCATGAACGTCACTCCCCCCGTGAGGCTCGTCATCTTGAATTCGTTTCCCAGTTTACGACAGACATACGTCACATCTCCGGAGTGGATAATTTCACCGCGGATGCTCTTTCTCGGATTGAAATTAACGCTCTTTCCCCCATTCCTGACATTGATTATGCAGCCATGGCCACGTGCCAGGAGCAAGACAATATCGATCTTCAGCAGGACTCTTCTCTACAGCTGCAGTGGCTCAATCTTCCGGGCATAGAGAAGAGACTCTTGTGTGACACTTCAACAGGCCACCCTCGCCCTTTCGTTCCAAATTCTCTGCGAAAGGCAGTCTTCTGCAATCTCCACTCGCTTTCACACCCTGGCGTCGAGGCTTCACGCAAACTGGTAACGGCTCGTTTTGTGTGGCCTAAAGTTAACGCCGACGTAGCGAACTGGGTCCGCGCCTGTATGGCTTGTCAGCGCTCTAAAGTGCAAAGACATACTAAAGCTCCCTTAGGCACTTTCTTGCCTCCTGGTCAACGGTTTGAGAGAGTCCACATCGACATTGTTGGACCTCTCCCACCTTCTCATGGCAAGCGATATATCCTCACCTGTATTGATCGGTTCACTCGTTGGACGGAAGCTATCCCACTCTCTGTTGCTACAGCTGAATCTATTGCTAAAGCTTTCTTGTCCCATTGGATCTCTCGGTTTGGCATTCCTCTCTCGGTCACGACGGATCAAGGTCGCGTTTTCGAATCCTTCCTTTGGAAAGATTTGATGCGCTTGCTTGGTTCTGAGAAGATCCATACAACCAGTTTCCACCCTATCTCGAACGGGATTTGTGAAAGGTTTCACCGTCAGCTAAAGGCTTCTCTCATGGCACACCCACAACCAGAACATTGGACGGAAGCTCTCCCTTTGGTTATGCTTGGTATACGCACTGCCGTTAAGGAAGACCTTCAGTGTTCAGCTTCCGAACTCGTTTATGGCTCTACTCTCCGTCTGCCGGGCGAGTTCTTTTCTCAATCTTTCCCTCCTGCTACTGCTGATCCCACCCTATACCTCACCCGTTTGAAACGCTGTGCCCTCTCCTGGAGACCTACTCCGACCCGCCAGCAAAAGGTGCACTCTTACATTCCGAAAGATCTCTCTTCTTGTACCCATGTTTTGGTGAGGCATGACTCCCACCGTTCTTCCCTCCAACCCAAGTACGACGGGCCCTTCCCGGTGTTACTTCGGAAGGAGAAGTTCTTCAAAGTACAGCTTCCTACTCGTACCGACGTTATATCGATCGATCGTCTCAAACCTGCCTATTTTGAGGCGAATCCTCCTGACGTCCAAGATTCGGACTTGTTTCCAAAACCAATTCTGATTCCTTTGGATACATCATCTTCTTATCCTGTACCAGATTCTCCACCTCCTTCATCTCCTCCCGACTCTTCTCCTCCTTCATCTCCCTCTGACTCTCCATCTCCACCACTCCTTCCTCTTGACCCAGATCCTCTTCCTTTTCCTCCTTCTCCTCTCCCTCTACCGTCCCCTCCCATTCCACCACCTCCTGCCATGCCTTCCACAAGTCGTACTGCAGATGTTCCACTTCCCTCTCGTATTCCTCGCCCTCTCGTCCACACTCCTGCACCTCCAACACCAGCCCCTCGTTCTCGCCCTCGTCCTGGTTTGCAGCCGCCTGCGTCTAGAAACGTATCGAGCAGAGGCCGTCATTTGCGCCGGCCACTCCGCTACCGGGATTAGAGCGCCCCGGCCTCAGCTCTGCAGGGGGGTACTGTGGAAAGGTACTCTCTGTGGAAGTGGAAAGAACATCTATACAGAGCTGAACTACAAAGTTACAGAGTAGAGCCGAACACGCCCTATGTTTAAGATGTGGTTGTAGTTTCGTGGAACTAAGCCACGCCTCCAAGCCGCCGAATTATCACTTTTAAAATCGCAACAGCATGTAGCTTCCTTCTAGAGAATTAGTACAAAATAATAGCAAAATTACAACATTATATTAAAATACAAGCAAATGAATGCTAATTAAATAATTAAACCCAAAAACAAGGTGAGTTTAGAAAAAGGGGCAGCCTATTAAGTACATTTTTAGGTTAGAGCAAAGTTAGGCGAACCTAGACTAGTCGGTGGAGCCTAAAGCTGAGGTTTAGAAATAGGTTGCAACGAAAACGCATTAGATTGAATAGCGTATCAAAAAGAATGCCTAAAATCTAGTAGGAAAACAAAGTGAAGTGTTCATGCATGCCAGTGTAAAATTCGCGGTAGGCTTAAGTAGCGTTTCAAGCAATTAGCCAAACTTAGGGGTCAGAGGCTAGAGTAAGGAGAAAACTAGGTAGAGATTAAGAGCCGCATGTATCTTTAAGTATAATGTGGGAAATAACAGCTCTGGGATAGGCCGTTATTTCCGCACATACTAACCCTAGCGGGCGTGCGCGTTACATAGCAGTTTGGAGTGAGGCTAAGCTGGGTGATAGTAGTGCAGAGGTGAACAGCCCAAAATGTTAGAATTAGAAACTTTTACACATATCTTAGCGAAAATATAGTAAATAGAGGTCGCATAGATCGGTATTTACTATATCTAACCCTAGCGGACGTGCGCGTTA
>JABUQX010146993.1:0-2500 GCA_015478945.1 Trachelipus rathkii | reverse complement strand
TAAATAGACTTTCTATTATAGGGATTTGATGATTCAAATATATATAGGACCTGTTACGTTTTACGACTCCGTCAGTTTTATTTTTTTTATTTTTTTTTTTAACTAAAGGAATACCCAAGGGTAAACCGCAAAGATGGCAGGAGTCGGGGTCTCTCGGCCTTCCGGGGAACGACAGGGTAGGACTATTTCCCCCCTCCGGGGATCTTTCCGGAACCACCGCTCTTTGGTATTTGGGTGTCGCGGGGGTTCCTCCACCCCTCTACGGGGTATGGAAATCGTCCCCCTGCTCCCCGTGTGCTCGAGCTCCCTATATTTTTGTGTAAAATATAAAAAAATAATATATATATATATATATATATATATATATATATATATATATATATATATATATATATATATATATATATATATATATATATACAACAACTTAAATTAACAACTATAAAATCTATTTATGTTCCATAGAGATATATACTATTTTTTTGGGTAACTATTACCGTAAAAAAGGTCCATCGACAAAACATAATGGCGGGCGTCGAAAAAGATGTTTTTGGTATATTCTTAACAATTTATAATTAGCAACTTAAAAGAACTTATAATCGAACAATTTTTTCTTAAACTTAATTTAATGAGACTTTTTTTTATTTATTTAACACTTTCATGTGTAAATACGCAAATATTATATCATTTTCATTTAAAAAAAACTGCATTTTCGAGACAAATGAAGCACACCCTTCCCCGAGGAGTTTCAAGTTAAGACTGAAACCGAGTATATTGAAAAAGTCGGCAAAATTTTCCTAAAATATTCCTCCGCCGAGTGAAGTAAAACCTACAAGAGTAGGTTAGTATTTTTTTTAATTATAACTTAAAAATACATTTCCCTACGATTTTCACATTCTGTTTTGAATATCCTTTCATTTATAATAAGTTAAAATTAAAAATTTACTTTAGATCAAAAGGTCAATAACTAGACTTTGTCCATATATATATATATATATATATATATATATATATATATATATATATATATATATATATATATATAGAAGATATATATATATATATATATATATATATATATATATATATATATATATATATATATAAATTTTACTTTTTTTTTTTATATTAGTTGTATATGATTCTAGCAATTAATTAAGACGTGAACGAGAAAGATACGAAATATGAAGCTATTAAAAATTAATTGATAAAGTAAGCCAAAACGTTGATTTTGCATGAGAAAGAAAACTGCTTTTAGTGCTACCGTGTGAAAGAATTGCCACATTGTGAAAATAGTATTTTGTGTAAAACACGTTCCGTATTGGGTTTTGTTTGTATATAGATTTTGTGTATATATAACAAAACATATCATAATCTGAAGGTAGAGGGCAGTAAACCGCAACCTAATCTATGTGGATCGACGATGCTGTAAAACTCAACCTAATCTATCTTGATCGACGATGCAGTAAATCTCGACCTAACCTACATGAATCAACTTTGACTTAACACTGTTTCTCTTGTTTCGGGAAGAATTTTGCACTTAGAAAATATCCCGAGACGTCGCTCTGTCTCGGGCGCTTCCAAACGTAAGATTCTTAAAAAAGTACGATATTATTAAATAATTACTTTTTTTTTATTTAAAATTTTTTGATCCTGTTTATTCACAATAAAATTTATTGTTAGTATCATATAATAACAATATATGTTAAAAAAACAAAAAACAAATAAAACCACACATTTTTATGCACCATAAAATTGATAAGGACCTTAAAGGTATTTGAAACCTATATACTGAGGCCACGTGGCATTTTGCTGTGGTGATCATGGGTTACAGAAGCAACCAACCAAAGTCAAGCAAACGCCAACATGGGCACAAAAACTGTTGATTGCTCATGTAACCCAGAAGCACCCCATCGGAATATCGTGTGAACCCAGTAGGGGTTCCAAGCATCCTTCTATGGAGTCAAATAAGCAAAGATTTACAACAGTGATACCGAAGGAGGGTTTGAAAAAACTTTCCAGAATCCGTCTTTATTTTGGGGATGCGGATTTGAGCAATGGTAGTGTCTCCAGCATCTTGTCTAACGAGGACGCTGTTGTCAATGATTCGAATCCTGGAGCTAAGTAAATTTTTCTTCATATATATATATATATATATATATATATATATATATATATATATATATATATATATATATATATATATATATATATATATATATATATATATATATATATATATATTATATATATATTCGTATATATATATATATATATATATATATATATATATATATATATATATATATATAGTATATATATATATATATATATATATATATATATATATATAGTATATATATATATATATATATATATATATTATAATATATAAATATATATAGATATCTATATAAATATTTGTATATATATTATATATATATATATATATATATATATATATATATGAGTATATATATATATATATATATATATATAT
>JABUQX010146992.1:32500-43004 GCA_015478945.1 Trachelipus rathkii | reverse complement strand
TTGTTCCTCACTGTAATCTCCGCAGTTGTCTGGAAAGTAGTCTAAATGGGAACTAAGAAAATGCATTTTAATTGACATGTTTGCGCCTAATGCTTGAAAGTTCTGCAGCAGTTCGTCTACTACATGTTCGTAATCTGTACTTCGGCGATTTCCCAGAAAATTTGTCACGACAGATCTGAAAAAGAGCCAAGTCCTTCTTTCTATGTTCACCATAACATCAGTGAAGTGAGGATCTGCAAAAAGTTTTCTAATTTGCGGACCGTCGAAGATTCCTGCTTCTATTTTACCGTCACTTAGTTTTGGAAATGCATTTTTCAGGTAACAGATAACATCGCCATCTTTGTTTAGTGCTCGGACGAAATTCTTCATAATTCCAAGCTTTATATGTAGAGGTGGAAGTAAAACATTTTTAGGTTCGATTAGAGGGTAAAACAAAACATTGTGATGACCTGGTTCAAGTTCATTTCTGATCGGCCATTGGCGTCGTGTGTAGTGTTCCTTACTTGCTCGACTGTCCCAAAGACACAAGAAACATGGATATTTAGTGTAACCCCTCTTGTTGACCCAGCAAAATAGATATTACCTATAAAAAGAAACATGGAGTAAATTAATTTACTTTGTATTGAACATAAAAGATCCCTCTTTCTTTCTCAAATGAATAAAGATACAAATTTTCGGAAATATAGATATATTCTTACCTTCATGTCTCCACATATCTTCCAATTGTGTGTTTCATAGTTTAAAACCTGAATCAGATGCTTCAGGTTGTCGTATGTTTCAGTAAGCATCACTGAAAAACCAACAGGAACAGATGCCTTCTTGCTACCATGGTTAAGAAGTACTGCTTTTAAACTTTTGGTGGAACTGTCTATGAACAGTCGCCATTTTACAGGAACATACTCTACATCCAATTCGTTAATGAGACCTTTCACATCATTGCAGTAAGTAAGAGATTTGAGTTGGTAAGCAGGGAAATATTTACGAAACTCAATTTCACGATGGCGGTACCAATAAAATGTTGTTTCTGAACTTAACAAATTGTGTTCTCGAAGCCTTGACCTAAGCAATTGAGCTGATTCTTTGGACAATCCCAAATCCCTAGTCAAATTGTTAAGTTCTGATTGCCTTAAAGGCTTAGGTTGATTCATCTCAGAAGTGGCTTCATCACACATAGGGGAACCATTAGCATTATCATCGGCAACAGCATCATGTAACTCGTCCTCGGAGTCTTGCGTCAAGAAAGTTTCTTCTGGATGATTGGGAATTGGAATTCCTGGACCATGAGGTACCGGTTTTATGGCAGATGGAACTTCAGGATATTTCACGTGTTGCTTGTTCTTTCGATTTATTCCTAAAAGCAAACAAAACAAACATACATGCAATTTCTACTACCAAATGTATATATTACATTTTTAATACAATAAAAGAAAACTTATTCATAAATATAGCATACCTGCTAAATTCGTCATGCAGAAGTAAAAGTCACTAACATGATCTTTGCCTTCCCTCCACACCATTGGCACACCAAAGGGTGAGAGACTTTTGTTTTCCCTTGCTCCAACTCCTTAAACCTTCAACGCACGTTTTGCAGCAGACATGAGGAGCAAAGGTTTTATCCTGATCTCCAAGTTTTACTCCAAAGTAAGCAAAGTAGCTTTTTTTTTACAAAGGTTGTTGGTATTCATCTTTTGCTCGGGTGGCTTTCCCACAAATGAAACAAAAACGGTCAGGATCATTTCTGCACTTTCTATTCATTTCTGAAATTCAGGAGAGGTTTTATATTATGCAAGTCGTGAACAATAGGCAAAAATATAAACCTGAATAATACGTAAAAATTTAACATTTTAGACCCTGATCTAAATCATTTATATATATATATATTCTTATTGGTTATATAAATATATATATATATATATATATATATATATATATATATATATATATATATATATATATATATATATATATATATATATATATATATATATATATATATATATATATATATATATATATATATATATATATATATATATGTATGTTGTACAAAAAGTATATCACGTATCATCAATATTGTAATATATATATATATATATATATATATATATATATATATATATATAGTATATATATATATATATATATATATATATATATATATATATATATATATATATATATATATATATATATATATATATAAATTTTGCTTTTATTCCAATTTCGAAAGCTAAATTTTTACTCTTTTTAAAATATTTTGGAACGGCTCTAGATCAATAACCTGACCTGATTGGATTAAATGAATAGCATTTTTTTAACCAGCGTGTCGAAAGTATATATATTCAGCTGAAAAACCAAACCGGAAAATGTCGTAGACCAGTCGATAATTATTCTTCTTCTAACGCTTCTATTAACAATAAATTCAAATTTATATTTAATTTGCATTCTCGAGCAGCCAACGTGAATAAAAATTTCTCTAGTCAAGAGAGATTAGGCAAAAAGCCCTATACATAATTTAACATTATATATATATATATGTATATATATATATATATATATATATATATATATATATGTATATATATATATATATATATGTATATATATATATATATATATATATATATATATATATATATATATATATATATAGTTAGGTATATATATATATATATATATATATATATATATATATATATATATATATATATATATATGAAATTACTCAATGAAAATTATTCACCGCGAAAACACAATGAAAGCTTGCTGATACTTACCAGCAAGCATTTACTCTGAGTGAGGCGAAAAGCGCATTTCGGAGTCTTTAATGTTGGTTCATTTCTTATTCCTAGCTTTTAAAGAAACCTGACGAAGAATTATGATATTTTTTGCTATTCTGTTCAGATCGCCATATTGGCTATTTCATGACCACCTTCACATTTAACCTATAAATTTGAAAGAGGTTTACTGAGACCAGTAATTAAGCGAAATTTACCTAAACATAAGATTTTGTTGAATACAGAAAATAATGCGAATATGTTAATTAAATTTTTGAATTATGAAAAAGAGGAAAAATATAAAATTGGAGAAATATTCTTTGCAATTTTTATATGCATGAGAGTGACAGCTTTCTTTTTTTTCAAATGCCTAAGTGTAAGTCATCTTATAATAGTCATTCCAAATACAAAAGGGAATGGAAAAAAATATTCATGGTTGCAGAAGGCACCAGATTCTAGTATGGACGCTTTCTGTAAACTCAGTCACTGCTATAAAATGTTGATCGACAGAGAAGTTTGCAAGTAAGCTTTGAGACCTTATAAGTTCCATGGTGCAGATAAATGTAATTTTTTTTTTATAATTTTTTTTTCATATTACTAGTATATGATACTAGCAATTAATTAATATGTGTACGAGAAAGTTAAGAAATATGAAAATATTAAAAATTTAATAATGAAGTAAGCAAAAACGCTCCTTTTGCATGAGAAAGAAAATGCGATTTTAGTGTTAATACGTGAAAGAATTTAAAAATAATGTTTGTGGATAAAATACGTTCCATATTGTTTTTGTTTTTCCTATATAGATTCTATATATACATAACAAAACATATCATAACCTGAACTTAGAGGGCAGTAAACCTCAACCTAGCCTATATGAATCGACGATGCAGTAAAACTCAACCTAATCTATAAGGATTGAAGATGCAGTAAATTTCGACCTAACCTATATATGGATATATTTCACTGTAATAGATTTTGTCTTTGTTTCTTGGTAAGATTTTTGTGTTAGAAAGTCACACCGAGCCGTCGCTGAGTCCGGGCGCTTTCAAGTGTACGATGCGCAAAAAAGTACGAAATCATTAAATATTTACCGGGTTTTTTTTTTTTTGTTTTTTTTTTTTGTTTTTTTTTGGGTTTAAAATTTTTTGATACTGTTTATTCACACTGAAATTTATTATTTGTATAATATAATAATATATGAAACAAAAAACTAAAAAAAATTATTTATCTGCACCATGAAACTTATAAAGACCAAGCTTTGTATTTCAATTACATCAATAATATATATATATATAGAAAGATATATATATATATATGGTGATATATATATATATATATATATATATATATATATATATATATATATATATATATATATAGTATATATATATATATATATATATATATATATATATATATATATAGATATATATATATATATATATATATATATAAATATATATATATTTATATATATATATATATAATAAAACTTTATATATATATATATATATATATATATATATATATATATATATATATATATATATATATATAGTGTGATTTTTATTGTATTTAGGAATAGATATTATAACTTTCAGCTATATATATATATATATATATATATATATAGATATATATATATATATATATATATATATATATATATATATATACATATATATATATATATATATATATATATATATATATATATATATATATATATATATATATATATATGGTATATATATATATATATATATATATATATATAAGAGATATATATATAGTAAAGTTGTTATACACTTAATTTCAAGTCTCTAGGATGTATATAGAGGGGGGTCACCCCCGAGAGCGTAGCCGCTACGCCCGCGTTTATACCCTTTTGGCTTTCCAAACCCGAGATTGAGTTAGGCCTAACGGTTAATCATCGACCCAGGTGTTCAATGCGCATGAGAGAGAGAGAGAGCGAGTTATGATGACAGCGCGCGCACATACACCCGATGTTATTATTATTAATATTACATTACAAGATCGAAGGAACGTCTGACGAAGCAAACGATCTCGTAAGGATCGCACGATAATGTTGTCGCAGTTGACACATCGGTTGTTACTTGAGAGCATTACGGTGTGCTGATTATAAATTTCGACTAATCATTACCTTTCACACATCGGTTGTTTATATTGCAGGCGATGTGGCGCCGAGTTAAACAAAGTCGTAACACGTTGGTAACTTTGCGTTTTGCGTAAGCCTGACATGGTGTTGCAGGCCCGAGACTAGGGTTCAAGAGAACAGAGTGCAAATAAAGGAGGAAAAGAAGAGCATGAGGAAAGAGCAAAGACAGCCACAAATATTAGTGGTCGATACACGCTGGCAGTCTTGGCTCACTTCGAGTTTGATATCGACCATACAGCCTTTGTTTTTATACTAAATCGCATGCTTACATGTTTCTGTTAAATCACTAAATAAACCGTACCTGCATCACCATTGATCATTGATACAATACACGCATCATTTGATTAAACATAACAGCAAATCAATTTTTATACAAAGATCACAGCTGACGCCATTAGGTAATAAGCATTAGTTATCGACTGAACTATGACGCAATTGCCAACGGCCCGTCGTGATTGACAATGGTTGTTAACGTTTCAATATTTACGTAAACATCTAAAAATTTATTCATCTTTACGCTGCGTTCTAACATAATCGTTAATTTTTACACGCGCATGTAACAGCACCGTGTAATTCACCGCGCCAGACCGACGAGTATGTTAAACGTCTATAACAACTGAACCGGTTTAGCAAAGAAGAAGACACTTAACATTCGTTATTCTTCGTGTTACAGAACAGTGCAGCAGCCGTGTAGTCATACAAAGAAGATAATAAATAATACAGGCCTGTAAATATTAAACCATCAATCAGAGGGACATATAATGATGTTTATGTTTTCATTAAACCATTTTTTCGCATACTCACGTCGCAACGTATCTCTGACCGGTGCCACATTACGCACGATAATCTGCCAGCAGCTGGTAATGTACTATTACTAAGCCCGCAGGGCAACTAAGATGACAAAGCGCTGGTTTACGTACGCAATAGACTGGGCTGGTCGCTTAACATGAGCTTCGGGACGTCGATAGTGATTTTCAATCGATACAGCCTGTTTCCGCTGCTTCCGCGAAAATGTAAATGATTTCAATGTAGCGCATCGAGCACGTGTCGTCACGCGAAAATGGCCGACGAAATTGTATGGCAACAGAGTCTAGTTATTAATCAGATGAAAGAAACAGAACATACACTGTCAACTACATCAGTTCAAAAGGGTATATCGTTAATAACGACAACGGTCGGTCATCAACACTAATAATCACCACCGGTCATAGTACAAGATTCTTCAACAATATAGCACGTGGCTGTCAATGCTGGCCAGCCAGAACTGAATATACGGTCACAACTAATCACTTCCATGTTAGAATAAAGTTCATTTAACAGTGGTAAAGTGTTTCAACAGCAGATCGTAATTGATTACTGTTTTTCATTTAACATATCAATAGCAATGCACCGACGATTTATCATACAAAACATTAAAAACCCGGTGGGGCTTGTCTCTTTGTGACCACTGTAATTTCAATATGGCGAGTGATATTGCATTGTGCGATGCAATATTATTTATTAAACAAATTGAATATAATACAGCGAGTGCATCAGTGAAGTTACCAACGTTAACTTGAGTGATACTTTAAGATCATCGCCTGATGACGATTACCTAGCATCGGCTCGAAAGCAATGTCATTGGATTTTATATTACAAGACCTTGTTCAAGATAGGAGGATTACTGCGAGATTCGATCGAAACACGCCAGACATAGGAGGCCAATATACCCCGTAACTGATGTTGATACAGCACCGTAGGCCATTGCTGTTACTGTTTCGCTGAAAATATGATACGATAACAGTAACTAGTTAGCCAAACAGTCCCACATTAATCAGCAAATCTCGAAAACTCACCATCGTGCGGCCGGCTGCGCACATCAGCTACAATATTCACAAACCCTTAACAAATACCAATAATCCATATCACCTGCCTTCAACAAAAACACCACACGGCGAACATAGTACTCGAGCAACCAAGAATACTTCACGCTGTCATATAACGCACAGCAACACGCCCGAGGGTGGCGATCCCGAAGTACCCTTTTTCCGCCCTTTCGTCATTTAAACTGCGATTAGCAACAAATTCATACAGATTTGTTAGTACTGTAAGAGAGAGTTTTGGCTCTGAAGGGCGGTAAGCACAGCCTCTGGGCTGAGTCTTATAATAGGTGAAGATCGTAGTTAAATCCTTATCAAAGTGGGACGTCAAAGATATTACTTAACACATTCTTCATCGTCACACTTCTTCGGAAACATTTAAACTATTAACCCGACATTACTGTAATTGAAATCTTAATCGAACACAATGGGTAACACAGTACACTGTTAAATCATTTTGCTAATCAGCTGGTCGGCATTTCAATACAACCAGAGAGACCATCACCGAAGGGGTGCCACCTCCGGGCTGAGGTAGCCTCAGCCCTTCTGGCTGAGGCCCAAGAGTTTTTACACCCCCTTCAGCCTCCCTCTCAAGATTCACTCCCTTCAGGGAGCACCTCCCTGGATTTTCTGGGAGGTATGTCAGCTTTTAGATACCTGCTAATGTGAAACCGTTTATTCGTAAGCAAAATGTTATGTTAATGATACTACAGGGGTGAAATTAACACCTTCTGATTTGGTAGGAGAAATGATGAGTTTTGTAAGATATTACTATGTTAACTGACGATGATGTGTTAGAAATGTGAGCCTAGGGTTAAGTTTTTGTTGAGTAATGTTAGGTTTGCCTGAGAATTTTGCTAATGTCTAAGTTTATTCATAGTCTGGGAATGATGCTATACTAGAGAGCGTATGACTTTGATGAAGGATATAGTGTCAAATCATAGGTTAGATGTTGAAGCCCTTGATAGATTAATCACTGCTATATGATTTTGTTAGATAATACGTCTTTACCTGTTACATAAGGGCTCAGCCCAAGGGCTGTGCCGCCCTTACCGCTTATCCTCTTCAGGGTACCCTGAGATGGGTCTTCGTGCATCTCTCTGGGGTGATCTCAAAATAGTGCTTACAGTGCTTACAGTGCTAACAAATCGCCTCTGTATGAGGCGCTGTTGCTTAATCTAACAGTTTTGAAATGATATTTTCTGAAAGGGGCGGGGAAGGAGGGGTAAAGCCCGCTTACACCCCTTCGGGGTGGCAGGATTCATACCCTTTCAACGGGCGCATACCCCTGGGTTTTCTCTCCGAAGGTAATGTGTTGCTTTAGATACTCTTGGTTAATGAAAACTGTTTATTCGTAAGTTAGGTACGTTATGTTAAATATTACTATGACAATGTGAAAATAACACTGATTTGTTAGAGAAATGATGAGTTTTGTAAGATATTAGTTGTGTTAAATTGACTATGATATGTTAGAACGTGAGCCTAGGTTAAGTTTTTGTTGATTAGTGTTGGGTTTGCCCGAGAATTTTGCTAATGTCTACGTTTATTCATAGTTCAAATGATGTTATACTCAAAACGATTAACACTTTGATGAAGATAGTGTTAATTCATAGTTCAAGATGTTGGTATCTTTGATAGATTGGTTATTTTGTTAAGGGATTTTGTTAGATGATACGATTTTACCTGTTGCTGATGTGCGAGAAAAGTGGGAGCATATCGAGTATTGTATGACCTATTAGCTACTTTACCTTTGATAAGTAGGGAATTTTCAGGATGTTAGCTGATTATTCATACGCTAGGTATGTTAGGTTTGCCTTTGTATAGTTGCTGTTATGATATCATGAGTTATTTTCCTAAACAGAACAACAGCTTTGAAAACACAGCCTACAGTACCTTTCTCTAGATGAACTTTACTAATGTAAACATCAGTTACAGGGATATATTAGCCTCTATATTATCTAATATACCCCTGTAACTGATGTTTACATAGTATTTCCGGTCAGGTGACTGATCATCGCCCAAAGTGAAATTGATTCCAACCCTCATACGAATCCTATCATAGTCTAAGTCTTGTAATATAGAATCAATGACTTCATTAACAACCATATCGAATGATGCTTCAAGATCGTCATCGAAGACCAATGACTTCATTAACAACCATATCGATGATACAACAGGATCTAACGAAATGTGTCTTAAAGTGTTGATCATAAGAGCTCTTGATTAAGAATACCCCTTCGAGTAGCTCACTGATTTATATATAACTCAGCTCTCTAATCTATACAGTGCTGTCAATTCACCTCTGTATGATACGCAGTTGCCAGATTTACCGGTTTGTTTAATAAATATAATAAGTATTGCATCACTTTATGCAAATGGATAAAGCATAAAATCCTTTTCATGTTTCATGTTGAAATTTTCTGAAAGGGGGGCGTAGTCTAAAAAGAGATAAGCCTAAAAATATTTCAGGTTTTACTATTGCTTAATGTTTTGTATGATACTCTAAATGCTACGTAAATCAGTTGTTAATGTGAAATTAACATTGATATGTTAGAGATATGCTTGAAAACGAGTGAATAGGTCGTTTTGTATGCTGTGTTAGGTACTTTACCGCTGTTAAGTATGGAACTGCCACGTTAGTTGTTTATTCTAGTAAGATGTGTTAGATTTTGTTATTGTACAATATATTCTTAGTTCCGGTAATGCTTGTGTTAGCTTTATTAATGTGTTCAATGTCACGTTAGTACATATTCAAGCTGGCTGTATATAAAGATCCTATCTGAACGTTATTGTTGCGTTGCTAGTTGTGTGTTGAAGGTTGCTGTTGTTGTTGTTATTGTTGTTGTTGTTGTTGTTGTTGTCGTTGTCGTTGTTGCTGTCGCCAAGGTTCAGCGAGAACATATAACCTTTGTCCGATATATTATTCAGGTGGTCGCCTTATTTTGTTTACTTCTTCATCCATCAATGAAAGAAAAGAACTACGCCTTTGATTCGCTTTATATTAATGAATTTCGGTCATAAGACATTTTCGTTGTGCTGATATGATGACCTCTCGTTCTGCTTCTACAGACGTCCTCTTTACGAGGGTCTTTGTAATACCCAACGATGTGTTAAAACGAATGGAGAGCAATATATTACCTGTATTCCAATTGGAGGTGCAAGTAATATACCTTTAATCATATCAGTTGAAGAATTCCTCAAGATTATCGACAGCCTCGAAGCTTGGATAAAGGCTGAGTATGTGTCATCTGTGACATCGTCTCTTGATGAAATCAGAGGTGACAGCTTGAGAGCGGCTATAATAGAATAGATGTTGCTTTCACTGCATCTGATAATGTTAAAAGTATTGATGTACGCAACTATTGGAAACCCACGATGCTGTCACATTCATGCGTACGTGTATAGGTTTCACTGTTCAGACATCTGCAAATATAACAGCTTTGTTTAACATGAAAAACGACTTAAAGTCTCATCTTAAAGTTAATACATATAGCTCATGGGGTAATCTACGATATTTACACTGAAATATGTGGTTTTCCGTATAATGAGGTATACAGGAGTGTGTTAATAACTAGCAACATGGATAAGTTTACTTCTCTCTGGCTTGAGAGAGTGCGTGCCAGCGAGTTGTATTTATGCTTACATCCTTTCGGATGGTGTTGAATCTCTGGAGAAACATATAGAACTTG
>JABUQX010146992.1:20000-25000 GCA_015478945.1 Trachelipus rathkii | reverse complement strand
TCCTTTATATAATCAGTAGGTAAAGTTTATAATGATAAATCTCCCTTCTTCTAATTTCTCCCTACTTCCTTTGCTTGCATAATTTCATATGAAGTGTCGTTACATATCGGCCTTTGAACCGACTCATAAAATTATTTCACGCAACAGTATTGAATGTGGCATTATGACATTTTTCCACCAGAGATGCCACAATATATATATATATATATATATATATATATATATATATATATATATATATATATATATATATATATATATATATATATATATATATATATATATATACGTATGTGTGTGCGTTTATGTGTGTTTGTGTGTTTAGGTGTTTAGGTATGTAGGTGTGTGTGTGTGTAACAAGACTGAAAAATACCTCCTTGTTATTAAAAGTAAATTTAACGCCAGAATTGAAAAGGTAGAAAAAAACAATGAATACGACGAATAAAAGAAAATACTAATTTAAAAATAGTTCTCATTCAGTAAAGAAATAAATACAAAATATCAACTTCTCAAATTGAGTGATAAATCAATGTGTTGACACGCAAAACAGCTAAGCGATCAACTTATAAATATGAGACAAATTGTTATATTAATTGTCTATTTGTGAACTAAGCAATTAACCGACGGATTTAGCTTACTATTTGCTGCAACTATTTATCTCCAAGAAACTCTACAGAAGAGCTCCCATAGAAGACACTAAGAACTCCGCAATATATTAATCTTATATTAATTAGATATTAATTAAAAGAATTTCGGGAATTGACAATACATTGGGGTCCTGTTAGGGATGTTTCTAAATTTCTAAAAGAAGAAGCGCAAATAAATTGGAATTAGGTTCTGAAAGAAGCGAAGATAAATTTTAGGCTTTTCCGATATTATCTGGAAAGAATATATTCCTTGCAAGCGGAAAGAAAAATCAATGAATTGATTGACCCGCCGAATATTTTTACTATGGATTACAACGTACTATTAAAAATTCCTCTCAGAAATGGGTCTCAAAGGAAAGGGAAGAATTTATAAAAGAAATAAGTGAAGCAGCAGAAAGAGAAGGAGCAACTAGAGCAGCAGCAGAAAGAGAAGGCTGCTAGAGAAGCTGTCAAGAAAGAGGTCGCTAGAGAAGTGACAAATAGAAACCGCCGCCTCCGAAAGGAAAAGGACTGAGAATTTGAATTAAGAAACTTGAATTATAATCAAGAATACAGTAATGGAAAAGCAAGGGTTCCTAAACTTCCTCCTTTTTCTGACAACAGGGGCTAGGTCGATTGCTATTCTTGCATGCCGAAAAAGAAACTGCTAGAGAAGCACAAGAAATTAGTCGCTAGAGAAGTGCTATTAACCAATAGAAGAAGGATATAGATCCACTTTTAGAAACTCTAAACCTCTTGGGGATGAAGACCAGTTCAAATGGGTTGAATTGGAATGTGTAAATAAAGACTTTAATGGATTGTAAAGATTTGGGGATTGAACAGTTTATGCAAACACATGTCCAAAGAATTATACTTTTCTACATGAAAGGAATGTTAATGAGATAGAACAAATTAGCCACCGAAACCAAAAACTATCTGAGGGCTTACGGTAAAACATGTTAACATTAAGTTAAGGAGAATAACAATTGATGAATCTAAGTGGTAAAGGTTCTGTTATAACATGGAAGGAATAGCCATGTTACGTCGGAATGTAGAAGTCACTCAGAAATATGACAACTTATCAACATGGACGCAACTACAGCCAGGATTATTCCAAAATTGGAGAAAATCCATCTTCTAAAAAGGCGCCAGTAGCTCACCAAAATGAATCATGCCAATAAAGTCTGCCATTGAGATAAAAGGTTGCCTCGTAGCTTGTCAATCAAAGAGGCAATACGGCAAATGATGGTGACGTACTATGCGGAATTTACGATAAAACAGGATAATGTTAGCTTGTGGAAAACAATACGTTCGTGAACCATAAATGCTGTAAGAATTATTCCTGTAATAGAAGAGCAGATGAATTGAATCACCGGTAAAATTTAAGCGGGTACCGGATGTGATAGTGTAGTAGTAAAAGAAGATTTGTTAATAATGAACAGGTCACAGGAAAGAGAAGCAGAATGCAACGCCATAATATTGTGAAGTCAGAACCTAAGATTCTGATGAAATAATAATAGAAGAAGATAAAGAAGATGTGCTTGAAGATGGTCGATATCACCGAAGATTCAGATCAAATTGAAGGGTTAGAAGATGAAGGACGAGAAAGATGATGCCGTCTCAATAACAGCATCTACATGGATTATAGATTTTGGGAAAGTGGAACAGTCTTCAAATGAATTTAAGGAGGAAGTAGAATCCCACAGTTCTCCTGAATATAAAACAAAGTGGAAACCAAGAACAGTAAATTAGAGTAAAGAGTTGTTCAACTAATGCTAGAGAATGAAGAATGTGGAAAGAAATTTAAAAAGAAGGTTACAAGAAAAGGAACTGTGAAGTTGAAGAATTAAGTGTAAAATATTCTGATGCTTTGTTGGAACAAGAGACTAATAATATAATGGTAACAATTACAGGTATAAAGCTCGAAAATGAACAATTTACTTCTTGACAAGCTATGTAAGAAAGACAAAAGAGACTACAAAATGATGGATAACGTTAAGGGCAGCTGGAAGCCTACTTAAGAATTCATTCAAAGATTGTGGCAATGAAAATCGTGTATAAAACTTAAAAACTGAGAATCGAACACTGCATACTATATGAAAGTTATAAGCTTTACAAATTTTCACCTTGAAGGTTGACACAACAAAGATATTCTGTGAAAATTGAAGATAAGTGAAAATAGAATTGATGAGTCAAAAATCCCAAGAATGGTCCACTCCAAGCCACACGACTCTATAAAGAAGAGAGAGCATGCGATGTGCTGTAAACATTAAAATTACGGGAAACACCATGGTGGAAAGAAGCGTTGCTGAAGAGTCTCCTGGATGAGTTAGAGGAAGAATTTCAGAAGATAGCAGACCTAAAATTGGAATTAAAAAGAACTTTGTAATTAAGAACATCAAACTTTCACAGAAGCGAAAGAGTTCTCAGTCTCGATGATGCTTGTTGCGATAACAAAATATCGAGATGAGGAATCAAGTTGAACTGACATTGGAGATTAAATAAAGGACAGGAAAAAAACTTTTAACATAGGTGCAAACTCATCGAACCCTAGGATGTCAACGGGTAGCTCAGAAAAATATTACCAGATATTAGTTAAAAGAATTCCGGGAATGATAAAGATTTCCTTGCACTTCTCACGATGATGTTCTTGTGAAGTCCTCAGGCTCCTACCATAACTCTTTGTTGAGTTTCATAATACTTTCACAATATTGCTCCTCTAACCACTCCTTCTGTAGAGTTTCTTGATATTCTGTAATGGAGCTCTTCTGCCCCCCAACTCTCTTATCGCCAATATTCTTCTCAACTTTTTATGCAGTTATAATATTCTTCTTCAATTGAGTTATTATTTGCTCCTTCTCTTCTCAACCTGCTTGAAGAGTTTTGTGAGAAAATTTCTAATGAGCTTTTCACCACCAACTTCTCTCTTGTAGTCTTAGTATTTCCAAGGTATCGAGTTACTTCTCTTCTCAATTCTTTTGAGGAGCTTTGATAGTGTTCTAATGTAACCTTCTACGCCTTCAAACTTTGTAGAGTTTAGCATTCTTCCAAGGGAGTTCTTTTGCTCCTTCTTTTCAACTCTCTTGAGCAGCGGTAATAGCGCCATCTGAATAGAGTTCTTCATTCTCCAACTCTCTTGCAGAGTCTTGATATTCTTCCAAGGATTTCTTATTTCTCTTCTCAACTCTGAGAAGTTTTGATAGTCTTCTGTTGAGATCTTCTGCTTAACGAACTCTTATAGAGTCTTAGTATTCTTCCAAGGAGCTCCTGTGCTCCTTCTTTCTCAACTCTTGAGGAGTTTTGATAATGTCTTCTAATGCAGCTTTTTCTTCTCCTCTATCACATATAGATTTGGCTAAATGGTATAAATTTTCTACATGTCTTCCTTCAACTGTAGTAGTATTTTAGTTATTTTAATGTATGTGCTACTTGTCTAAATTTGTTCTATACTTCATTATTATTTATTATTTACAGCACAAATATTTCTCAAAGAAATATTTGATAGTATCATTAATTCTAAGCTACAAATTTAAAATACGGTACATTTGTTAAATTGATTTATAGAATGAGAAAATATAATAGAGCAATATTTTTATATGCTAGGTGGTTGCCCAAGCGGTTGTTTGAACCCACATGAATGCAATTTGTGAACTAAAGATTAAATTTGATGAAAAATCTGATATTTGCAAGCGACCTTTCATCTGCTTCATGATCCATCTTATAGCTACATATCGATAATAATGGGGGATCTAAACGTTCACTCATTTATCTGTGACCAATCTTATTTACACCGTCGGAAAAACTTCTGAGAACTTCATTCAAGCATTCCATCAGCTCTCCTGTGAGTTAATATCGTCCGTCCTATCTTTGAACCAGAACAAGAGGGTCAGTAAAGATTTCGAAGTGTCACGAAGGTCAGGCCATCATTATGATAATATTATAAAGGATTATACCACGACATCATCCAACTCTCTCTTGTATTTATAGTATTTTTCCATAGTGTTCTCGTCTTCCCTTCAACCCTCTTGAGGAGTTTTGATAGTGTCTTCTAATGCAACTTTCTGTTCCTCCAACTCTTTGTAGAGTCATAGTATTTTCCAAGGGAAGCTCTTGTACTCTTCTCTTACCTCTGTTGAGGAGTTTGACAGTGACTTCAAAATCGATTTCAAAATGTTGGAAACCCATAGGTTGATAGGTAAAGAGCCAAAATCCACTGGGTTAGGGAAATTCTGAATCATGTCAGACTTTAATACTTTATGGTTTAAAAGTTCTACAACTTCTAAGACTGTGACTCATGCCTTACAAGCTACGAATTTGACATCTGAAACTGCTCAAAATGAACTAATTTATGGCCTACCAATAAACGTATCCAAT
>JABUQX010146991.1:42500-56149 GCA_015478945.1 Trachelipus rathkii | reverse complement strand
AATAATAATCAATAAAATAAATTTTTATATTTGTGTAAAGGTATGTGTAAATTACTAGACTTTTTATTTTTATTTTTAATATTGATTGCACGAATTCAAACACATTCTGTAATTCAAACGATATGGCAACTCTCTTAGATGGCAATATTATAAAATCGATTATCTTTTCTAAAATATCGATATCTGATAAGATAGCCTTAAAATGGACTATTACCAAATATTTTTTTAATAATCGATAATCTTTTTACGTTTATCAATGATTTGATTGTATAGATAAAATGATAATAGTCAGGCAGAACTGCTTCATTACCTATTTTTATAAAAATCACAGCATGGACTTCAGAAAAATTATAAGGAAGAATAATAAAAATAAAATAAATGAGTATGTCTATAGGAAAAAAAGTTACAGCCTATCAGATTTATAATTTATTTTATTCAGTATTTCAATTCTGTTCATAGTTTTGTATTGCACAGAAAATCTCTGTGATTGCAGCAAAGGTTACTTTTACTGTTTTTTTTGACAGGACCATTCCTGCTCATTGAGAAAGTTTTAGAAACAGAAAATATTGAGACAGTAAGAAGCCATGAGGGTTTATCAAGACTGTCCCAGTCAAACTAGAGTAAATAGCCCAACTGCCCAACATGCTTGATACAAAACCCACCATGTATTCAAGGGCTTGTCAATAGTATATCCCAACTAGGTTACTACCAAAAGCAAAAACAATTGCTAAGGTACATGGCAACCATACTACAAGCTTTAATAAGCTTATTGTCATACTGCTAGTTACAACATGCAATAATTGTTGAGTTTAGCGTAATGTAAAAACATCAATTTTGTTTTGAAAATAAGTGGTCATGTTTTATTTAAAGCAACTGTGCCAGATATATGGTATGTACCGGTATATACTGTATATGATTCGGTTTAATACACAATAAGTTAAGGTTACAATAAGTTTTGTTGTTTGCGTAATAAATCTTAACAAATCTTATAACTTTAATGGTTTTTAGTCCTGAAACTAATGCAGTAGAAATTTCAACTGTGCTTACATCATTCAACATGGGTAAGAAAGATATTTAAAAAAAATCAATATTCCATCACATTACGCTCAAGTCAACAATTAGTCATTATCTAACATGAAGTTTTAAATTAATTATAACCAAATACCCACTAATTTGGCTTAGTCAAAGTACACTATATATTATGTCCAAATCATCCATATACCTATCTAATTCTTTCTTAAACATTTCAAGTGAGTCACTCAACAACCTCCTGCAGCAAACCATTCCAAAAATTAACAGCCCTATTACTGAATGAATATTTTCTTACTTCAAGATGGTGTGCCTTCTTTGTAATGTTCTTATTGTGTCCCCTGGTCTCCCATCCATGGTATACTCTAAAGAGTTTATTGGTCTCAGCATTATCAAGAGATGTAAATATATTGTGGACTTATGTGTATCATGTCCCCCTCTAAGAAAATGCCTTTCTACTGGTCCTAACTCCAGCCTCTCCTCATAACTTTTACCCTTAAAGCCAGAAATCATCCTTGTTGCTCTATGTTGCACTCTCACTCTCTCCAGCATATCTTTTTTTTTTTTTGGTTAAATAAGGGGCCCAAACTTGTGTACAATGCTCTAATACTGAGTTAACATATTTATTATACAGCTCATAACCTCTTTGCTCTTGTAAATGACATTGTAATTTATTATACCTAGCATCTAGCATCTTATTAGCTTTATTCTTTGCTTCCAAACACTGATTAGCCACTTCACTTCTAATCACACCTAAAAAAATTTCTTCCACAGACTCAGCCAATCCCCTTTCAATTCATAGTTAAACCGTTTATTTGAGTAACCTATGTGAAGAACCTTACACTTTTTACTAGTATTGAAATTCATTTGCCACTTATCTGCCCAACCAAAAAGTTTATCAAGATCATTTTGAAACTTTTTACATTCATCACTATTCCTTACTGAGGTAGCCACTTTGGTATCAAATGCAAACTTTGAAACCTTATATTTAAGTCCTTGGTCTAACTCATTTCAAATCTTCACTGAACCCTATGGGATACCACTATTTACTATGATGACTTACTGCCATTTAGTAGTACACAGTGCCTTCTATTCCACAACCACTTTAATCCAACCAAATACAACTCCACCTATGCCACGTGTGATAGCTTTTGCTTCAGCCTTATTTGGGGAACCTTATCAAAGGCTTTGCTGAAGTCTAAAGTAAATATATATATCAACTGAATCTCCTCAAACAATGCAGTCAGTAATGTATTCCATAAATTGTAAAATGTTATATGACATGATATATCCTTTCTAAAACTATGTTGGGAATCATTCAGTATCTTATCATCCAGATGTTTCTCTTTATGACTTTTCAGATCATTGCTAATTGGAGATTCTATGATATGATACCTAGAGAGGACTTTTCAAAATACAAATCAAGGGACACGAATGAGAGTATGTTATACAGGTGCTAGAATGAGTGATATCATGAATAGGATAGATAGGTAGAGTTAGCATACAAATGTGATTCAAATGTGATAGTACATGTGGGTACAAATGATATAAGACATAGAAGGGTAGATGATTATAGGAGAATGTCTCAGAAGATGAAAGCTAGTGGAAGAAGGTGCATGGTTTCTGGAACAAAGATCTCTTTGCAGAAGGTGGATTTCACTTGAATCATAAAGGTGTTGAGCTTTTCATTGCCTGTTTGGAGACTTATCTATTAAAAAACTAGGTAAAGTTAGAGATGATGGGCTAAATCTTGATATGGATAATTTTAGAAATGATAACTGTAATGGTGGTGGAATAAACAAAACTAGTGTTCTTATAGGCTTGAATAAAGATGATATCAATACAAGTAACAGCATTTTGAATATCAAATGCTTCTACACAAATGCTCATAACTTTAGAAATAAAAAAGATGAGCTGATTAGTTATACCACAAAGTAGAATCTAGACATTATTTGCATTACTGAAGCATGGGTTTATGAAGCATTTTATGGAGACTCCTTTCAGGAATATGAAATAGACATATTTATTTTATTTATATACCACCAGTATAGAGGGAATATGTATGGTGGTTGGTGGTATGGTGCCTTATGTTAAAATCAATGTTCAATCTGCGTTAATAACTGACTTTATTACTAATTAAAATTTTGAATCTGTATGGGGTAGCTATCCTTATGCATAATAAATCATACAGAATAGGGGCATTTTATAAACCTGACCAGAGTCAAAAATTAGATGAGGAAATGGTGAAAGAAATTGAGATAGCATGCCACAATAATGAAAAAGGTGTAGTTATAATGGGAGATTTTCATTTTCCTGTCATTCAATGGGATTCCTTGTCTAATATGGATCATAGATGTTTGTATGTATAAATTGTATACTAGACAACTTTTTGAACCAGGCAGTCCATGAACATACAAAACAAACAGCACTGTTATAGCAACTTAATATTAACTAATAATGAAAGTATGGTGGTTGAGGTTAGAGTTGAGGAGAATTTAGGAATTAGTGACCATAATATAATTAAATTTGACATAAATGTGATATCTGGACCCAAATTAGAAGTTAATAAATAAAATCTTAGATTTCTGAAATGGAAATTATATCAAATTTTGAGACGTTTGATATAATTGACTGGGAAAATGAGTTTAAAGACAAAGATTGTTTTATTATATGAGAACAATTTAAGCAAATTTTTATGAATATTCAGTCAGTATGTTTTTAAGATAGATCCCAAAATGATTTGTTCCAGCTTTAAAATTTTTTTTTTTTTTTTTTTAGTTACACTGAAGTCTTGATGATCAAAATTTTAAACTCATAATTTTGCGACACCCATTTTCAACATTCTGACCATTTTTATAGCAAAATTTTTGTCAGAATGTCATTCATATTATAAATCTGTTTGGAAAGAGCTTTAAATTGAGGTTTTAAAATTTATATTTGGATACATTGAACATTTTTTTAAAATTTAAAAATTATTGGGTATGAAATGTTCTTTTTTACCCTGGGTTACCCTACATAAAATCATCAAAATTCAATTAAAATGATTAAAAACTTAACTAAAAATTCATAAAAGTAGGCGTTATATCGATATTTATTTATTGATATATAAGTAGTTACAGTATATCGATTTTTGAAATATCGTTATTCAATAGCCATTGATGGGCAGTGAAAATAATAAAATTGCCAGCACTTATAAGTGGGATGCAAGCCCTGTTGATAAATGTTAGTCTTCCGTGCATTCAAATGTTCATAAAATGAACATTTATTTAATATTGATATTCAGTATTGGTTTCTCAGTATTGATATAAGGTCTACTTTTGTGAATTTATACTTTATTTTTTATTAAATGTTTGTTATGTTGCTTTTTATAAAATATTGGTATTCTGGGTTATATTGGAAAAAATATCTTTATAATTTCTATAAGAGTAGAAATAAAACTAACAAAAATCGTTAACATGTCATTTTTTGAAAAGTTAGGGGGAAAAAAAAAGCAAACTTAAGGGGATTAATACTAAGCCCAAAATGGTTAAAACTAGACCTACTTCTGAGGAGTTTTGTTTAGATGAGCAGTACTCACATAGGCCTAGTTGTTCACCATTCATCTTGAGAATCAATCTATACAAGCTTATAAAAATGTTTTATACATCCTCTATTACTACTAAATGCACCTTGTTCTTTAATAATCAGCCCCTCTGTCACTTGATGCACTTTCAACCAAAATACTGACATATATCCCCTACAATACTCAATAAACTAATTACCCTTATCACCTTTATTCTTGTATATCTATATATCACTGCCCTCCTCCAGTCCTCCTGAAAACTACATCTTCCATAAACACTTTGTTTCACAACTTCCATATCCAGTGAATCACAATCTTTCTTGATCATTTTACCAGTAATTCCGTTTATTCCTGAAGGTTTACCATTCTTGAACTTTCTTACTCTGCCCATTACCTCCTCCTCAAAATACCCACTTCTTTACACCATCAAACCAACACATTCTATCTTTGCTTCATCATTGCACACTTTTCCTTACAAACTATGCAGAGTTTCATATTTAAAAAAATTTGATACTATATTTTGTATAAAAAAAAAAAAAAATATTTGTTGGAGAAATGCTTTAAATAAATATTTATAAAACTTGGTAAATCTCCGAGACAAATATTTTAGTTGAACTTACTGAGTAAATACAAATTCTTACACTGCTGTTAATAGCATAACCAAGAAGGTTTGAACTAGGGATGTACCGATAGTATCGGTATCGGCAGTATCAGCCATTTTTTTGGTATCAGTATTGGTTAATATGGTCGATACTTGGCCGATACTTCTTACTTTTTGGGTGAAGAGTTGAGAAACTTTTAGATTCAATAATAAATCTAGTTTCGATATATAAAAGGTAATAAGGAATTCCTTAAGCTAGCTGAAACCTCACAAGAATGGCATCTCCGATGGTGAACCACTTCTAGAATGCATTTAAATAGCATAACCGAGGAGCTTGCTCGCGTGACAAAAAAAAAGATTCACAGAAGTGGAAGCCGCCTTATCAGCAACCCCTGGCAACAGCACTGATAGTGACGATGGTGGCTTTTCAGCAAATAAACCTACTGAAGATGAAGAGGATTTGGATATGTTAGACTTTGATAAGTTCATGGCCGAAATTGCATTGACATCTCATTCACCTTCAAAGGAATCACACCAAGGAACCTCATCGAAAAAACTGAAGAGACAGTCATCAAGGAGCAAAGATAATTCAAATTTGCAATCTGTGAAAGAGGAGATGAGGCTCTATGAAAACATGGAGATGCTGCCTACAAGAAGAGAATTCTTTCATGTGTTGGCATGAAAATGGGCAAGGTTTCCATTATTATCAGTGCTTTACAGCAAATATTTATCAGCCCCTCTCATCAGTCGAGAGAGAGCGTATTTTAAGTGTAGGTGGAATGTAAACACCAAAAAGGAACAGGTTCTCGCTAGATACTAGTGAAAGCTTAATGTTTTTGCATCACAATTTGAGTATTGAATGATATCTATCTTTATCTTAAAGGAGTATATTATTATTATGTCATGTTTGAATAATAGCATTTTTTATTTTGTCTTTTCAGCTGATTAATTGAGGTCTCTTTTTTTCATTATTTTTATTCTTCTTTATATTGGCCAGCTAGTTAGAAGAATGTGTAAGAAATTGTAATCATGTTTAAAAAACATAAAGCTAGTAGCTAAACTTTGTTAATACTTACTGTAAATGGAAATGGAATATTTTTTGAATAAACACAAACATAAAAAAGTTATTAATATATTTGCATTTATTATTCCTTAATGATATATACTATTTTAATTTAAAAATAAATATACCTGGGCACAACCAAATATAAAATAAATGACTAGGTATTGGTTGTACAGGGAATGCAATCCTGAGTTGCCTAGCAGTACACAAATGTTCTATCTTATTACTGTGTGTTTATTATATTAATTAAAGTATCGGTATCGGTACCTAAAAGAGAGAGTATCGGTATCGGCCCTTTTTCTGGTATCAGTGCATCTCTAGTTTGAACTGTGGAGCCAAAATCTTTCCTTACTCTGGATTTACTGAACATTCAGAGTTAATGAGATAATCAGATTCAAAATTTTTGACATTAGCAGATTCATATCCTTAAATTTTATTTATTCATCTGCACAGATGTTGATGCAGATCTTTAACATGTTACAGATGTTCTGAACATACGGATGTAACTATACCTACTTTGGTACCATGAATAAGTTAGTTGTATTAAAGCAAGGAAAAAACTAGCTAAGCATAAAATATTTTCCATTATGTATATAATTTATTTTATTTTTTTTCAGTTAATTTGAAAATGGAATTTCAGGCTTCATATAGTAATGAAGGAATTAAAAGTGTTAAAAGAAGAAAACCTGGAATAATATATCTTTCAACTATTCCTCCAAAAATGAAAGTTACAGATCTTAGGGCTTACTTTTGTAAATTTGGTCAAATTGGGAGAGTTTTTTTCCAGCCATCAAAAGGAAGTAAGTATCCTTATAAATCACTTGTTTCAGAAGTAACGTTTTTTAATATCAAAATTATACCTTATAGGTGGAATATTTCTGTGCAGTAATTAAATAGTGAAATGCAGAGAAGTAAGATCTCTAAATATATTCCATGGATTTTTAAAAGGTGCACAATCAGCCTCATAAATACTCTTGATAGTTTAAAAGGTATATAAAGATGATAGGAATTTTATTATTAGTGATTATAATATAGGTTAATTGCATGTTACTATAGAGTTATTAAAGCTGTAGTGTGGTTAGCATGTATAGATACAACTTTGTTTTTTTTATTTTAGTTGTAGACTTTGTGTATAAATAAGTTAGCCTATTGACAAGCCCTAGGGTACTTTGCGGATTTGCATGAGCATGTTTTAGACTTTGTGTGTTCTGTATATAGTGATTGACAAGCACTAGGGTGGTTTGTGGATTTGCATGAGCATGTTGTTTGGTGATTGGTTCTATTGGCTTGACTGGGACAGTCTTGATAGGCCCATGGGACTTACTGTCTTTTTGTTTCTAATGTATGATACCGAAGGTAACGTTTTGAATGCATTCAAGATATTCTAGAAAAACAGTAGTACAGTAGGTAAAATGTTTAATAAGAAATTGAAAAAAAAAAGCTTTCATAAACTACTAGAATGCTGTTGGATCATTGATATGTAATGTCTTCATAATTTAATTGTTTGGAATTTATGAAGGGAGTAGTGGTAGGAAGGTGCAGAGATGATGATTGATTCTTTGTCTGGAAAGTGTTTCTTTTTTTTTTGTTGTTTATACTTTTGATTCTGTGGGTATTAGTACAAATTATGAAAGCAAGGGGTTAAAAAAAAAGAAAAAAAAAATAAGATTGATGCATGTTATAAGGTCGTAAATAGATGGTGAATGATAGCTTCAAGCAAATTTCTGCAATACTTTCAGTACTTTTAAGAAACAAGTACGGGAATTGTAAGTAAGAGTCTCAAGACTTTGATTGAAGGTTTATGAGAAACAAGGAGAATTGGAGGCCAAGGAAAAGTCAGGTGCAAAAGATTTTATAAATGAGAGAGGAAATTAGTGGAAAAATGGAGAAAGTTAGTCTTAGGGAACGAGGTTGAAAAAAGGAAAGAAAACCTGCAGCTATATCACCTATATGCCATTCTATAAAAATGCATAAAATTATTATTATTATTATTATTATTATTATTATTATTATTATTATTATTATTATTATTATTATTATTATTATTATTATTATTCTTTATTTATCTTTCCCACAGATTGTAGGTGGGTTGCGTAACATACACCGGAAACAAGCAAAATAGTTAAGTAGAAGAACATGTCATGTCGAAAATAAAGCTTCCCATATCCTCCCCTCATACCCTAAAATGCGAGCTCATCACAACCAAAAAAAATCAACCCTAAAGCTTCACAACACTGTGAGAGACCCCCATTGTGTTATCTCGTCATTGTCTGGGTTCATCCCATGGGCGATGCCCCCAATCATGCCCCCTCACAAAACCACAACATTTACTCCTCTCATGCACCATTCCACTCGTTTGAATTAAATTCATTTTCTTTTCCTTCTGACACTCCTATTACTGACTCAATCCAATTTTTCATGTCTTCCAGCCAGTCGTTTCCCAACACTCCCTTCTATACTTCTGCTTAACCAACAGACTATCATCCATCCTTTCCACATGACCAAACAAACTTAATACACTCATTTATTCTCTCATTCAGGCCTTTCCCCGCACCACACAGCGCTATAACACTCACGTTCCTCATTTTATCAATTCTTGTGACACCTAACCTCCCCAAGATTATCCACCTTATATCTATACCTCTTATTCCATACTATAGTTTCGCTACTATATATACATTAACACTGGTAACAACATACCCTCATGCGGAACCGTAGTGCACTCAAGACTTATCCCTTTGCATTCACCAAAGATTTTATCGCACCAGTCACCTTCTTACCACTAACAACTCTCCTATTACACTCTGTATTATCCTTTCCCTTTTCATCCAATATACGGGCTAATTTTTTAAACTCAGATACTTGTTCTGCTTGTTTACCATCCAGCATGATTTCACACTGATAACTCGCCTCACCCACCACCACCACCTTACTCTTTTTTACGTTCGCTTTCAAACCTCTCCTTTTACACACCCTGCCAAACCTCTCTACCAATCTTCTCCAACTTTCTTCAGATTCGCCACACAAAACCAAATGACCTGCTTGCAATAAGCAGGGCACTATACATTCTCTTCCATTCTCCATCAGACATGAAGACAACACATCTCTGCCTCACTTCACTATTAATATTAAACTTCACTTTCCACTCTATTTATTCCTACATACGCTTCACTATCAACATACATACTTTTTATTCTATTCAGAAGCCTACCACCAACACCATATTGTAATGTCGAGAGACCCGGTTTTCACCTAATCCTAATCTAACCGAAGAAGATCTAACTAACCTCGAGAGAATTTATGAAGATTAGGGCGATGACAGATTGGCTCTTTCCTTAGCAACAGAATACCTGACTGCAAGTCAGAAGAACCCTTAGATAGATATGTTTTAATTTTCTAGTTCTTTCTAATTCGTTTGGCCGGACATGTTTTCTTATTTATTACAAAAATTTACAAATTATTATAAAAACGAAAAGTATGCCATAGATTACCAGTACTTGATAAGTCAAGGAATATCAATATTAATTTACTATAATTTGACCTTCACATCCTCTACCACTTCTAAATGCACGTTGTTCTTCAATAATAATCAACCTTTCAAGCATTCGATGCACTCTTTCAACCAAAATATCCTTTATATATCTTCCTTACTTAACTCAATAAGCTAATTCTCTTATAGTTTCTACAGTTTCCCTTATCACCTTACCTATATACAAGGGTACTATCACTAATCTAACCCAGTCCTTTGGAACTACACCCTCCATAAACACTTTGTTACACAACTTCCATTTTCAGTCAATTACAATCTCACCATTGTTGATCATTTCACCAGTAATTCCATGTATACCTGCTGATTTACCAGTCTTCAACTTTCTCTCTACCTATTACCTAATTACAACTAATTAACTCATCCCCAAAGTACCTATTTATTCGTACACCATTAAACCCGCTCACATTCTCTATCACGATTCATCACTGCCAATGTTATGCAGATTTTGGAGTGTTCCCTCCACGCTCTCCTTAACGTCCATCTCATCAGTGACAAAAGCTTCATCCCTATTCATTATTCTATGATTTTCCTTATTCTTTTACTTATCCTTTCGCACTTCCTTCCAGAATAGCTTCTTATTCCTATGCAAGTCTACCTTCTTCTTCCCAAGTTGTTCATTTTTTTTTTTTACTTCTAAGTATGCAACTCATTGGCTTTTATTTATTTAGCACATTCAAACACGACACTTTTTAACTGCTTGCATCACCTCTTCATTCCACCACTCACTATCAATATTCTTACTTCCTACTATAGCACACTCGCATACTTCTCTTGTACTACTAACAAGCTCTTCCTTCATTTGCTTCCAGATTTACTCAGTTTCATCTTGTTCACATTCAACTGACTTATTTGCATGTGCTCTCACATACTTTTACTTATAATCCTGTTCATTTAACTTCTCACTCCTAATTCTCCCCACTTCCTTCCATTTTTTCCTCTCTCCGTCCATGCTCCCACGAGCTTAATTTTACGTAAGACAACACGGTGATTTGATATTGCCATCCACAACCCTCTCACTTAATTAACATCCATCACATACTTCAACATCTCTCTTTTATCAACACAAAATCAATCATACTCCTGCTACACCAACTATCGTTAACTTATGGTTAATCTTGTGTTCAAATAATTTATTATTCACTCACATACCTCCTCACAGAATTCAATCACCTTTCTACCATTCTCGTTTTCTCCCGCAACCTCAAAGGTACCCGTTTTACCATCCCTGTCTGTAACCTATCCAACCCTTCAAGTCTCACAGCACAATTATTCTGAAGCCTCAACTCACCCCGTCCAAATTATCATTCAGATTGTCCCACAAAGTCTCACTCTCCCAATATCACCCTCAGATGAACCATATGCTACAATCACACATATCTTAACTTTCTTAAACTTAAATTTGACCATTAGTATTTTAGTATTCACACAGACAGAATCCACCATAACACTGTGCCAAAAGTCACTCATCAAAATCGCAACTTCTTCTTCTCGCTCTCTCCACTCCAGCACACACATATTCCACCCTACACAACTCGTCTTCTCCACTTACTTTCATCTTTGTTTCAGTCATAGCCAGCAGATCAAATTTACTCTTTCTAAATTCATCCATCATCTCTCTCCTCTTCTCTTTTCCGCACCATTTATTCCTACTTGGAATCAAGTACCCAGATGTTCCATAGTTTCGCCGAAAGATACAAGGTCATTTACGGCGATCACGACCAGGTCCGAAGCATGTTTAATCACTTCTAGGGAAAAATAGGTGGTAGCATCTTACGACACGCAGAACATACGGTATGGAAATTCTTGCACCTACATAAGGGATGCCACGCCATACAAGGGTAGACAGATTATTATTATTATTGCTTACGTCTGATACTTACAGGGAAAGATAGGAAAAGTTTTTCTGAAGGATGGATAGAATATAAAAGCAAGAGAAAGGCAAAATATGTTCAAGAATTATTAAATAATGAACCTGTTGGAGGAAAGAAAAGGAATCGTAATCATGACTTTCTTTGGAATATCAAATATTTACCCAGGTATTTTATTATAAGTGCAAACTTTTTTTATATTTACTGTTAATTCATTAGTTTTATTTAGGAAAGGAGTTTTACTTTCCATTTTAAAACCTTTTTTGAAGAAGAAAATTTCCTTTTTATTTGTGCAGTTTTAAAAGTAAGTGTGTTAGGGGAGAGAGAAATCTCACAGCGTATGTTCTGCGTGTCGTAAGGGGCGACTAAAGGGACAGTGGTAGTTAGGTTGGCAACCCACTACCACTTATCTTGATGGTAGGGATGTAAATGCCTGCTTCGGACCCTGTATCTTTCGGCAAGTTGTATGAATCGCATGGGTACATGGAATGTTAGAGGAATAAATGGCGAGAAGAGGAGAGAGGTGATGGATGTATGTAGAAAGGCCAAATTTGATTTGTTTGCTGTGACAGAAACAAAGATGAAAGGTACAGGTGGAGACGAGTGGTGTGGGGTGAAATGTGTGTGTGCGCGCGCGCTTGAGTAAGAATGAGAGTGCGAGAGAAGGAATTCCGATTCTGATGAGTGACTTATGGCACCTCTCACTCTTTTGTTTGTGTAAGCACTAGAATACTAATGGTTAAATTTGGAAGGTCAAGGTATGTGTGTGATTGTAACCTATGGTCCATCTGAGGGTGATGTTGAGGAGAGAGTGACATTCTGGGATAATCTGAATGTTAGAGTGGGTCAGTATGAGCTTCAGATTGATTGTTTTGCGACGGTTGGATAGGTAATTGAAAAAGGGATGGTATAACAGAATGAGAATGGTAAGGAGGTGATCAATTTCTGTGAGAAGAGGTATGTGTGTAAGTAATACATTCTTCGAACACAAGAGTATTCATAAGTATACTAGAGTTTGTGTAGGTAGAGATGGTATCGAAGTATGATTGATTTTGTGTTGGTGAAGATGTTGATGTATGTGATGGACGTTAAATCTTGAGGGTGTTGTTGATGGTAATATCAGATCATTTTGTTTTATGTAAGATTAAGTTAGTGGGGTCAGGGATGGAAAGGAAAGAGATAGGAAGGAAGTGGGGAGAATTAAGAGTGAGAAGTTAAGTGAACAAGGTTATAAGGAAAAGTGTTTGAGAGGACTTACAAATAAATCCATTGAATGCATGTGAACAAGATGAAACTGAACAAATATGGAAGCAAATGAAGGAAGCCTTTGTTAGTGCAAAAGTAGTATGTGGACTTGGTAAAGTAGGAAGTGAGTGAGTTGTGAATTGAATGAGGTAATTCAAGCGGTAAAAAAGTGGCTTAGTTGAATGTGCCAAATGCCAATGTTGATGTTTTGAAAGAAAGGTGTATGGAAATATATAAGGAGGAAGAAAGGATGACAAAAAGTTGCATACAAAGTAGGTAAATAAAAGTTTGGAAGGAGGATGAATAGGAAGCTCTTTTGGAAGTGCGGAAGGTTAAGAGTATGAGTAAGGTGAATCTTCATAGAATAATAAATAGGGATTGTACTTTGGTGATTGATGGAAAGATATGAGGAGAGTGTGGAGGAACACTTCAAAAATCTGCATAACATAGGCAGTAATGAAGATATGATGGTGAATGCGTGTGGGTTTGATGGTGCAAGAAATAGGTATTCTTCAAGAACAAGAAAATATTTGTTGCTTAATTAACTTAGTACATTTCAGTTGCATATGCTTAAACTAAACTTTTAGTAATTAATTGCTATAAAAAATCGTTAACTTCAAGAACTTTATATTTAAGACTAATAAGTTGGTTAGTTTGTAGTTATTAAATCTTGTGTCGGCTTGGATCAAATTTAATATTAATAGTATTAAACTTTGTAGCTGGGTGTGTAC
>JABUQX010146991.1:25000-37500 GCA_015478945.1 Trachelipus rathkii | reverse complement strand
ATATATATATATATATATATATATATATATATATATATATATATATATATATATATATATATATATATATATATTTTTTCATATACTATATATATATATATATATATATATATATATATATATATATATATATATATATATATATATATATATATATATATATATATATACAATGTATATATAAGTCTCATAACTTCTCAGAATAAGTAAATTTTTCATGATAAGATTGCTAGCACGAAAAGTCCAAAATACGGAGTGGATTTTTGCCCGAAAACTCCACAGTTAAGGGGTTAAAACACATAAATATCTTAAATTTCAATTAGATGAAAGACACTGTCCTCCTTCCAGTTGCAAGTGTCACAAAAAAGTAAAATAACTTCAAAAAAACATCCAAACTAACCTTAGTGCTAGCAGCAGCAAAATAAAAATAATTTTTTGTAAATGGCGATGAATATGCTCACATAATATGTGTAAACTATGGGTAGTGGAACTTTCATGGATAATACTAAAATTTGTTTGCTTCGTTCATTTGTGCCATTTTTATCAATGTATAAAAGAGTAATATACAACAAAAAATGTCTATAAATGAAAAATGCCAGTTGGGAAAGAAAGTTGAAAGAGAACAGGAAAATGGCCGGACGGGCTACCCTTATTCTCTTCACATTACCTTCCAATCTATCTCTTTACAATGACAGCGACGACGTCTAATGAATGTCATATATTGTAAAATCTGGGGCTGCAGTGCTGCACAGGTTTCGGTGCAGCCAGAACAAAAAGAAAAATGTTGTATTGCAAAATAAATAGGCCGAAGATGGTGTCGGATATATTTAATGATAAAGCAACAGAGAATTACAAACAAGTTTTTTCCATTTTGTAAGTAATTTTTTATTTATAAGGGTTATATTCTTTTATTACTTAATTTTATACTGCTGAAAGAGGGTCTCGATGAAATTTGTCTGGTAAAATGGGGGGGTGACGACGAAAAAAATTTAAGAAGACGTCTATAAATACCATAAATAATGACAGACCTAACACACAAGTTGAATTCCATTTTTCATTAAAGTTGCCGTTAAAAAAGATGTCTGGAAGATGCTACACTTGCCTACCTATTATTATCTTTACAGATTTCGCTAACGACTTCATCCTAACTGCTTGTGTAGTGAATTATGTTTTACTACGCAATAACAGTGGTTGGAAAAAAGAAAACTCCAAATTTCGAAAAAGAATAAGAGGGTGACATTGTTATTAATAAGATGGTAGCAATCATTTCATATTAAAGATCAAACCGTGAAAAATAAAGAGGCCCACGAAGATGAACAAGATTTCGAGAAAATGTAATTTAAAATCCATAAACAAAATGAAAGTAATGGGATGAAGAAGCTAGAAGTTCTTATTTTTGCCGACATACAATTTGTAAATAATACGGTTTACATCATAACTTTGAACCTAGACTAACTAACAGCAGTGTATGGGTCTATAATCGAATCGCAAGTGGAAAGACATGGGGTAACCTTGACAGAAAACCTATGAAAAATTTTAAGAGTAACGAAAAGTTTGAAACCAGAAAAAAGTTCACAAAAGATTATAGCAATATTAACATCCTCATTTCTGAATACTTTTACAAGAGACCCAGTAAAGAATTGTAATAAGAGTTATGAAACATCTTCATATTTTTTTACAGCATATCAGCTGCTATATCAATAGATTCAATGCTTTTTTGCATAAAAAAGGCGTAATTCATATTTAATTGATTCGCTCATTCAGTTTATCCAGAAAAAGTCTTCCGCATCATCAGTTCACCTACTTTTCATGTCCGTACAATATTTTTATTCCGTTGATTGGTTGCATCACACTCTAAATTCTATAGCTGTTGCAACGAGCACTGTTCTTTTATAATTCTTAGTCAAATAAATGTTTTGAAAAAATATCTTTAAAAAAAAAATCTTCCCTCTTATTTTTCACCATTCTTTTCTCTATTTTCCCTGCTTAAACACTTTCAGACGATGTTGGTAGGGATATTTTCTCTTCGCTTTTTTCCACTAGAAAGTTTTATGTATCATTCTAAAGTGCTCTATAAATTAAAAAAATAAAATTGAATAAATAGAAAACTCAATAGCTAATAATTTTGAAATAAAGTCGTTAACTATTTATGGAAATGATGTTTTTTATCCAAGTGATTTAAGAATTTCGAAAAGCGGTCTTTTTTTTTCTTCCAGAAATCAATGAAAGTGCATAAGCAATCTGATCTAAGGAACCATGGATCTAGTCATATGGTTAACTGCTATTAAGAACCAGCGAAGGTAGAAAAACGAAAGATATGTTCTCATACATATAAAAATGGAGAAGGAAGTTCCCTTGGTATAAAAGATAATTTTGATGGAATCACATGGCTTTAACTTTTAGAACCTATAAAAATTATACTATAGAAACTAACGTTTTAAATAAAAAAACAACTTATAAAAATAAGTTTAGGATATAAATAGATTAGTTTCAAAAGTTTAGTACCATGTGTGTGTGTTTTTTTTCCTTTTCTTTCTCTTATTTATTTAAATTTAAAAGCAAAATATTCTGTCAAATACAAAAAATCAACTCGATAAAACATGGTCAACTAAAGGACATCTCAACGAATGAATCTGTAGGCTGGTGACCTAGGGACACCATACATTATTTGAATTATTCCCATACTGCTACGTACACGTTAGCAGCTATGCAATAAACCCACAGATGACACAACCAACCTACCTCGAATATATATATATATATATATATATATATATATATATATATATATATATATATATATATATATATATATATATATATATATATATATATATATATATATATATATATATATATATATATATATATATATATATATATATATATATATATATATATATATATATATATATACACAGTTGACACCACCGCTGCGGGCAGAGCCCTATTCAAGGAGGGTGTACTCCTTTTTACGTCTGAGTAGGATGAAGCTAAGCCTAAGGAGAGAATAACTCATATATAATGCATAAGTACAACGTAGTCATTTATAATGTAATAAAAAGGGCAAATATATACAGTAATATATATATATATATATATATATATATATATATATATATATATATATATATATATATATATATATATATATATATATTCATATATATATATATATATATATATATATATAGTATGGCTGCCAAAATTTTAAGAACCGGTTCTCTTCTTTGCATAAGAGTTAACAACCAAAAGAATTAACTACCGGTTAGCTTTCCTGAAAAAACTTTAACAACCGGTTCGTGGAACCGGCTCCAGCTCACCACTAATATATATATATATATATATATATATATATATATATATATATATATATATATATAAGTAAGTATATATATATATATATATATATATATATATATATATATATATATATATATATATATATATGGCTATCCAGATCACCACATAATATATATATATATATATATATATATATATATATAAAATCCCACCACCATATTTGAGAAGCAAGTGACTGAAGTATAGAGGAAGGTTATGAAAATACTTACGAATTTTCATTATTGTTAAATTCTGGGTTGTTGTTTTGTGGGCTCTTTGGCGCGGCGGCGGGGCTACAGTACACAAAAGGAGGTACAGAAGGACGGAGGTTTAAAAAATAAAATAAAGAAAATGAAGAATTGTATATACATTACTTTATAAAGCTAATACAACAAAAAAACTAACAGAAAATAAAAACCATGCATTATTTAAAAATTATAGAAAAAAAAAAAAAAAAAATTGAAATAAAACAAAAAAAAAAATTATACACAAAAATAAAATTAAATAAAAAAAAAGGGAAGAGAAATTGGTCATGCATTTATAAGGTTAATGAAGTTTAAATTTTAAGAAGTTTTGGTCTTAGAAAAAAGATTATAAGGAAAGTGTAGCAGAGTAGAATAATTTTACAAAGCGCATTTTTCAAATTTTTTGGCTTCAACGTGTTTTCAAAAAAAAAAAAAAAAAAAACCCATGGTGCTTTCACCCGCAAAAAATATTATGCATGTAAACATTATAACTGTGCGGAAAAGCACACGAATGTGAAGTTTTAAGATTTATTTTTTGACATACCTTGACCAGTGGCTGAATGAATAATTTTCATGCCTAAAAATGCAATTGAATTACAGTTACCATCGAGTTTTAAAAAGCTTAAAGGAAAAAATTAAAAAGAAAAAAAAAATAGATTTACTGCCGATCTACAAGAAAAAACGTAATTCCTTCCCATATTAAAGCGTCGTGCATAACCAAGAGCCAAGGTAGGTTACATGTTAGGAATATAAAATTTACTGGTCTTATTATTCAAGGGCAACAAAGTTACAAAATTTACAAGCAGGAGCTTTCACCTGATCGGTTTCACCATGTTCAACCATAATAATAATTAGATTTAAGAATGGTTATTAAAAATAACATTCTAACCTTAACGATTGTGATTATTAGATAACGTTAACATAGGTAATGCAGTGATACCAATTTTAAGAAACAAAACAAGAAAGATATTTTAAAGGCAAGACAATTGTACATAACTTACAAAACTTTTTGATACCTAAATTTTCAAAAGATACTGATCCTTCATCTTTAGCAGACAAATAAAAAATCTATAAATAACATACAAGTTAAATATAAATAAACGTATTGCCGTTTTATTGTAAATAAGTTTACTATGCTGCTAGATTTTTATTGCAGAATTATTTCAGGGTGCTCAAAGCCATCTTTTCAAATATTAGATGTATGATAATATACAAAGAAACCGGTATAAAATCAAGAAGAAAACATTCTGCCTGGAGGAAATCCAGATTTATATTGTATACTTAACTATTATTTATATGGTGACAGGGGTGAATTTGAGGCCTCATATCGTTAATTGGGTTCGGTATTTATAGTGATTTTGGATACCGTATGTCAGGTGTATATAATGATTGGATATGGAATATATCAGGTGAAGATATAAAGCAAGAAAAATAAAGTAATATTAACTAAAAGAAAAATTAGTAACACTTCAAAAGGACTAAAAGAAATAAGGTGAGAAATAACACAACTTACAATATAGGGACTATCAGAGTTTGTAGATCTAAACTACGCTCTACTGTACCTGTTTTTTTTTGTTTTTTTTTAGTAGTAGTAGAGTTTAAGGATCTAAAGGGCTTCAGAAGAGTAGTGGAAGGAAAGCAAGAAAGAAGAGAACCTTGAAACGAAGAGAAAATGAGAAGAGGTAACGTAATGAAATGTCCTACTTTAAATTGTGAAGTGAAAGGGACATCAAACTTGGAGAAAGTAGAACATCTGGTTATTATCAGGGGGTAAAGACTTAAAATGCCAGCTACATTTGATGTAATTAGCCATTTTGAGACAGGAATTAAAAGAAAAATTGCCGTGGATAAAATGTTAAAGAAACTTGATAGTGTATTTAAGAAGGATAGTTTAGTGAAGAACTTTGATAAAATAATGTACTCCATGGAATCAAAGAGAAAGTCCAATGAAGCAGTTTTAGATTTTTTGTGAGATATGAGAAATTAATGCAAAAATGTAATAAGGTAGTAGGAAAAAATATAATATGCTATAAAGTGAAAAGAAAGCTTGCCATGTGCTTAGTGCAGCGTGCCTAAACCTAAATGAACAATAAAAAATGATGGTGTTGGCACCTTGAGAACTGGAAAAATTAGAATACGAAAGTGTTGTTAAATCTATTAAGAGATTCTTAAACAAACAGGAAGTTAAAAAAGAATTTGAAGAATGGCTGTCAGTTCTAAAAATGAAAATACTAATGATAATAGTTGAAACAGAGGAAGAAGAGGTTTAGGTGGTGTAATCAAAGCAAAGATCACAGAAGGATACATTATGAAAAGGAGATGATAAAAATTGGAAATAATGAACAAGAGAAGAAATGCCGTAAATTACTTTAAATTTATTGGTACAATATGTAAATCAGAGCAACATTGGCCGAAGGTTATCCAGAAATTTATTTAATAAAAATACTAATCAACAATAAAAAAGGAGGAAAACAAGAGGATGGGTAAGAGGAAAGTAAAGTTTATGTCAATAGTGAAAAATTTGAAGAAAATTGGGAAAAAGCGTAAGGAATAGGTACTGGATGCGAAGTTGTATAAAAAACTAAAGTATCTGATAGTAAGAAGCCATCCAGCAAGTTCTTTAAATTTCTGAAAAATAATCGTATACGTAGAATGGTACAATGACATTCTGGTAAATTTAGGAAATGAACAGGTGTAATTGAGAACAGAGATGCTTAAAGAAGATATACCATGGCAAATTGTGTAAAACACTATGAAAAAAACTAGATATTATAATATACACTGGTAGAGGAAAGGTAGCCATAAATAAATTGGGAGGAATAGAGATAAATTGAGAGAATAAAAGAGTGCATTAAGATGGCCTAAGTCAAACAGAATGGAAAATGAAAATTTGGATAGAAAGGTGAAGTAATTGGAGTGAGGAAAAGAAGGAGGAGAATAAGATATTTACAGTTTGGACATGCAAGTGCAGAAAAATTATGGAATATAATAAAAGAAAGTTCAATAATAAGAGAAATGAGCTTACAAGAGAAGTGAAAGGTAAAACAAAGTAAAAAGAATATATGAAGATTGTGAGGTATGTAAATGATATAAAAACATGTAAACCTGTAGTAGAATTAGAATGGGAAGAGAAATTCTATGACACTATATCTATGGGCATAGGAGTTTATTTGTAATGGTGGATCAAGCAACAAAATAGTCATGCAAGGTGGGATACAGATAAAAAACCTGAAAGTATAATTAATGCCTTTATGGAAAGTTGGTTAGAGCTTTTTGTAGCACTTCATTGTATACTGACATAATGGCTGAGAATTTCATAATAAAAAAAAAACATGAAAAGTTTGTGAGAAAAATTAAATATAGAAATGAAAACAACTCCTTCTATGAGTCCTTGGAGCTATGTTATATGTGAAAGATCCGTAGGTTTGTTGAAAGAAATGATGATAAAGTTAATGGAGGAGGATGGATTTTCTGAAAGGATGGCAATGGGATGGGCAGTTTCAGCAAAAAAAAATAGTTAAGTATTCATAAAAAATCCTATATTACCCAACATAATAAACGAAGAACATTCATCACCGGTGATCTGAGAGGTACATAATGAAGAAGAAATGGTCAGTGAAAATCCCAAAGTCATACATGAAGTAAGAAAAAGTATAATTGGATATGAAGCAAATTCTAAAATTAAAAGAGCAATGAACAGCAAAGTAAGAAATCACAAATTTGAAGATGAGTTAATAAATAAAAAGTATATTATAAAAGAAAAGAAGAGAAAGAATGGTGGGGACAAGATAATGTAGTGTTAGTGGATGGTAAGACCATAATCGTTAAGCATGTTAGTGATTTAAGAGAGCTAAACCTTGTTCTTAAAACATGGATAAGTGGAAGCAAAGTAGAAGAAAAAGAATGTGAAGAAAAGGAAAGATAAAGGGAACAAAAATAATAAGGAATATGAGTGAAATCAATCGAAGGGATAACAAGGGTGAGGAAGAAGTTGGTCAAGAAGTGATAGTATTAAAATAGGGGTTGAAGGTAAGAGCCATTTATAAAGATTCTGGACAAGAAAAATGGGAAGAAATGAGCATAGCTGGAAGAAAGGATAGCTGAAAATGTACTGATGGCTACAAAATAAAATACTTAGCTAGAAGGAGAAGAGTATTGGGTAAATTTAAAAGTATAAGAATATATAAATAATAAGAGATAAAGAAGAAATTTATAGAGTTTCAAGATGAAGATATTAAGGAACCTGTGGTTAAAATAATTAAGAGTCGGAAAGAGAATTGAGGCAGAAGCGCTGTGTCTTGGAAAAAGAATTGAGAGTGCCAACTTTGAAAAGAAATAGTATAAAATGAAGTTGATAGGACAGATAACAAAATATTTAGTGCGTCCTATCAAATCTGATGTTGGAATAAGTAGTAAAAGATTAAGAAAACACCTTGCGACAATAAATGAAGACTTTGAAAAACATCAAGTGAATAAAGTTAAATCAGTAAGTAGTAAAAAAAAGTGACCGATGGAACTGATCACAGAAGTAGTTTGCGATAGGAATATTAAGCATTATATAAGGGGAGAGAAGGAAAGTGGCGGGAAAAGTTAAAAAGTAAGAATAGAAAGAAAAAGGAAGGAAAAGATTAAGACTGATAAAGATAATAAGAATAAATAAATGTACTGTCAATAAATGTACTGTGTAAGTAATACTTTCTTTAAACACAAGAGTATCCATAAGTATACTAGAGTTGGTGTAGGTAGAGATGGTATCGAAGTGAAAAGTATGATTGATTTAGTGTTGGTGAAGAAGGAGATGTTGAAGTATGTGTTGGATGTTAAATCAGTTAGGGGTTTAGGAATGGGATTATCGGATCATTATGTTGTTCTATGTAAAATTAAGTTAGTGGGGGCTTGGATGGAAAGGAAGGTGATACGAAAGGAAGTAGGTAAAATTAAGAGTGAGAAGTTAAGTGAGCAAGACAATAAGAATAAGTATGTAAGAGCGCTCGCTAGTAAAACGGTTGAATGTGAACAAGTTGAATACTGAACAAATCTGGGGCAAATGTAGGAAGTAAGAATGTTAACAGTGAATGGTGGAATGAAGAGGAAGTATGTGGATGTGCTAAAGTAGGAAGTAAGAATGTTAACAGTGAATGGTGGAATGAAGAGGTGATGAAAGCGGTTAAAGGTAAAAAAGAAGCGTGGTTGAATGTACTAAAAGCAAAATGAGGACTCAAAAGAAAAATGTTGAAATTATATAAGGAGTGAAAAAAGGAAATACTAAAGGTGTATACGTAGGAGAAAACAAGAGGTAAATGAACAGTTTGGAAGGAGGGATGAATGGGGACTTACATGGAATAGGAAGCCTTCTGGAAGGAAAGAAAGGTTGAGAATGAATAAGGGAATCTGCTTAGAATAATGAATAGAGATGGTGCTTTTGTAACTGATGAAATGGGTGTGAGAGGAATGTGGAAAGAACACTTCGAAAATCTGCACAATATTAACAGTAACGAAGAGGTGATAGTGAATGTGTGTGGGTTTGATGGTGCAAGAAGGAATAGGTATTTTGGGGATGAGGTCATTAGTAAGGAGGAGGTAATGGGTAGAGTGAAAAAGTTGAAGAATGGTAAATCTGCAGGCATAGATGAAATTACTTGGTGAAATGATCAAGAACGGGAGATGAAATTACTAGTGAAAGGATCAAGTGTGTAATAAAGCGTTTATAGAGGGTATAGTTCCAAGGGATTGGAGGAGAGCGGTAATAGTACCCTTATATAAGGGTAAGGGAGATAAGGGGAACTGTAGAAATTATAGGGGAATAAGTTTATTGAGTGTTGTAGGGAAGGTATATGCTGGTATTTTAGTCGAAAGAGTGCGTCGAGTGACTGAAGGACTGATTATGAAGAACAAGGTGCGTTTAGGAGTGGTAGAGGATGTGTGGATCAAATCTTTACATTGAAACAAATGATTGAGAAAATGAGGGAGAAGAAGAATAAATTATATTTAGGTTTTATGGATTTGCAACAGGCGTATGATAGGATTAATAGGGAAGCCTTATGGCAGGTGTTAGTGATATATGGTGTTGGTGGTAGGCTTCTGAATGGAGTCAAAAGTATGTATGACGATAGTAAGCGTGTGTAAGAATAAATGGTGTCAATGGTGATTGGTTTAGGATTAACAGCGGAGTAAGACAGGGTTGTGTTATGTCTCCTTGGTTATTCAATTTGTATATGGATGGGGTTATGAAAGAATTCGAGGTGGGGATGGCAGGAAATGGTGTTAGAATGGTGGAGAATGGAGATGAGTGGAGGGTGCCCCACCTATTATATGCGGATGATTTGGTTCTGTGTGGCGAATCTGAAGAGTTTGAGAGGATTGGTAGAGAGATTTGGCAGGGTGTGTGAAAGGAGGGGTTTGAAAGTAAACGTGGATAAGAGTAAGGTTATGGTTGTGAGTGAGGACACTCCTCAGTGTGAAGTTATGTTAGATGGTGAGCAGCTGGAACAAGTGTCTGAGTTTAAATATTTAGGGTATATGTTGGATGAAAAGGAAACGGACGATGCAGAGTGTAGTAGGAAAGTTGTGAATGGCAGGAAGGTGGCTGGTGCAATTAAATCGTTGGTGAATGTAAAGGGACTAAGTCTTGAGTGTGCTAGGGTCTTACATGAGGGTATGTTGTTACCTGTGTTATTGTATAGTAGTGAGACTATGGTCTGGAATAAGAAGTATAGATCTAAAGTTCAATGTGTTCAGATGGACAATCTTAGGGGTGTGCTAGGTGTAAGAAGAATTGATAAAATGAGGAATGAACGTATTAGAGAGTGGTGTGGTGTGAAGAAAGGGGTAAATGAGAGAATAAATGAAAGTATGTTGAGACGGTTTGGTCATATGGAAAGGATGAATGATAGTCGGTTGGTTAAGCGGATGTATAGTGGCGAGTGTGTTGGGAACCGACCGGCTGGGAGACCGAAGAAAAAGTGGATTGAGTCAGTAAACGAATGTTTGAAGGAGAGAAATCTGAGTTTGGTAGAGGCGAGAAGAAAGGTGTATGACAGGAGTGAATGGCGGGGGATTGTGAGGGGGTATGGTTGTGGCCCACCTGGGCCAAGGGATGAACCCTACATTGACGATCTACCATAGTGAGGGTCCATCGCTGTCCCATGAAGCTTTAGGGTGGATTTTCTGACTGCGATGAGTTCTCACTAATTAATGGTACTGAGGGGCGGTAAGGCTGGGCTTTCTTTTCGACTTATGTCATGTTCTCCTACTGCTTTTCTTTTCCGATGCTCGTTACGCACCTTACTCCCATTCTTGGGAAAATGGAAGGCAGATAAAGAAGAAGAATAAATGTACTGTCGGTTTATTTTCAAGAAGCTCAATTTACTATTAAACTTTTATTACAAAATTAATTCAGGGTGTTCAAAATTATTGTATAAAATTGAAAAGTAGAGATGTATGATAATCATATAACAAAGAAACCAAGATGGAAAGAAATATTCTACAGGAAGGAAGTCCTAATTTATACTATACTTAATTTCTATTGATATGGTGACAGTGGGGATATCTGAAGCCTCATATGGTTCATTGGGTTCGGCATTTATAGTGAATGGGTATTATATATATATATCAGGTAAAGATACAAAGAAAGAAAGAAGAAAAAAATGCCAAAAATGTACACAAGATAAATATTAATTAACAAACAAAAAAAAAATTAGGAACATCAAAATACTAAAAGATATAAGGTGAAAAAGTTTTTATAAAAATTTATAAGATTAGCCTACCAGAGTTTTTAGATCGGCTGGCTTATTCATTATATTTGTATTTTTCAACAAGGATAAAAATAAGATTTTTTGGTTAGCATTTCATCATATATCATCGGACTACGGTAAGGATTTATTCCAGAATGGTATAAGCTCGGTACGATTATACTCTGAAACAAAACTACCTTCTGACTCCAGTATCAATTTTCAAGGTATTTAAATTTTAAACAAAGCCTTCTATAAGAACCTGTATATTACTTACGCAAACATTTTGTACCTAATCAAATAAGAATAACGACTCTATATAGTTAAATAAAAATACCATGATTAAATTATTATTTTGCCTGGAATATATATATATATATATATATATATATATATATATATATATATATATCTATCTATATATATATATGTATATATATATATATATATATATATATATATATATATATATATATATATATATATATATATATATATATATATATATATATATTTATATGTATATATATATATAGTGAAATAGTATATATATATATATATATATATATATATATATATATATATATATATACATATTTATATATAGTATTTATATATATATATATATATATATATATATATATATATGCCTCCCCTCGGCTCCTCATGGACTGGACGTGAGTTGCGCAAACATGTACCGGAAAAAGAAGTCGAGTAGAAGAACATGGTCTAAGTGGACAAAGAAAGCCCCCTCCCCCATATCAACCCCTCATACCATTAAGTTCCGAGACCTTCGTAACCAAAATCATCCCCTGGGCCAGGCCCACAACCATAACCCCCCTCGCCGCAAAACTCGCCATTCACTCCTATTATGCCACATTCTACAAGCTTGAACTAAACTCGCATTCCTTTTCTTCATAAACTTTATTACGGACTCTATCTACATTTTCTTTGGTCTCCCAGCCGGTCGATTCCCAACACACTCACCCCTACTCAACCATTTAACCAATCTACTACCATCCATCCTTTCCAAATGACCAAACCCCTAAAATACATTCATTTATTTTTTCATTTACTCCTTTCGCCCCTCCACACAACTCCCTAATGCTTCCATTCCTCGTTTTATAAATTTTTCTCACACCTAACATGGCCCTAAAATTATTCATTTGAACAGACTGCACCT
>JABUQX010146991.1:12500-20000 GCA_015478945.1 Trachelipus rathkii | reverse complement strand
ATATTAGAATAATAGCTACAACACATTCATTGGAGGGATGTTGCAAATGTTTTAAACTGAGACAGAATAAGACTAAAATTTCTATTTGGTTTACTGCACCTTAAAAAGTATCGTTAGTGTTGAGGCTAAACCAAGTGGTCTGATGAGGATGAAGCATAAAACTCGGTGGTAAGTAGTAATAATATAAAAGCAACTTGGATGTAGGATTGGTTCACGTAAATTATTCTCTTTATTGGATGATTGGGAAGCCTCGCCGTGAATGAGGGCCAAATTTCTTTCAACCTCGTCCTGTCCTTTGTATGGACATGACTTCTGGAGAGGGAATATCCAAATGGTGGGTAGATAGAGGTCGGCGCAAGCTTTACATCTGAGTAAGCAATTTCAGAAATGGGCTGAGTGTTATGGGCACTTTCCAAGGTGCTAGTATGGGAAGTTGATTCAGGGGAATTGGCGTTTTCTTTTATGACTGTGGTAGTAAAGTTTTGGTATTAGTGGCTTTTACCGTTGGTTCATTAGAAAGTCGTCCGTTATTGAGTTATCGATATGCTTAGTGCTTCCCAAAAGCCTGGTAGCACAAAGTTGAGGGTTGGTGGCCCTTGCAATAAACTAATGAGTGGTTTTAGTTACGAAGAAGTCGCTTCAATGCAGCTTTTTCTTCTGTCTGAGCTTGATGCGTCTTTTTAACAATCAGAGGTTATTTTTGAGAGCATCATCTGTTTCGGCGTTTTATCTTCTAAGTTTCGAGATATTTCTGTTGCTAGGAGAAGGAGGAAGAGAAGAAAAAGGAAGGAAGAAGGGAAGGGAAGGAAAAGAAGGAAGGAAGGAAGGAAGGAAAGGAAGAAGGAGAAGAAAGAAGAATATATATATATATATATATATATATATATATATATATATATATATATATATATATATATATATATATATATATATATATATATATATATATATATATATATATATATATATTTATTTTATTTATTTATTTGTCACATTTATTTCTTAATCCTGAGGTGATTGGTCAGGGAAAGTATTTGTATGGTTTCGGACCAAGTGAAAGGTGCAGGAATATTTAGGCCCGGATAGCAAGCACTGCTTCAGCTCGACGTAGTCGGAATGCTTGCCAGTAAGGCGCGGGTTCGCATCCTAGTACGCGCTTCTTTCCAATGCCAGAAGCATGAGAAGAGTGATTTGTTTAGAATAGACTGTTCTGTTGTATGTGTTGGTTATATATATATATATATATATATATATATATATATATATATATATATATATATATATATATATATATATATATATATATATATATATATATATATATATATATATATATATGGGACGTTGGTATTAAGAACGCTTGATGCATGTCCAAGTATCGTGAAAAGCTATGTAAACAATGTCCAATTTATGTCTCACTAACCACCACCAAACACAAAAATTAATTTTTATCATTAAATATATATATATATAAATATATATATATATATATATATATATATATATATATATAAAGAAATATATATATATATATATATATATATATATATATACTTATATATATATATATATATATATATATATATATATATATATATATATATATATATATATATATATTAAAATGATAATATACAAAACAAAATAATAAAGTGTAACGTGACTTTTTTCAGAAAATAATTATATTAAGGTTTTTTCATAAAAAAATCTTTTGTTTTGTGTAAAACGAATAAATCCACACTAAGTATTAAAAAATAAATATCAATCGAAAGCAGCAAAACAAAATATTTACAATATATATATATATATATATATATATATTTTATATATCTATATATATATATATATATATATATATATATATATATATATATATATATATATATATATATATATATATAAAGAATATATATATATATATATATATATATATATATATATATATATATATATATATATATATATATATATATATATATATATAATTGATCAGGCGATACAAACACCCATAGAACACACTACATAAATGAATTTTTTTCTACTCTCTTAAAATTAATTTCATCAGATTAAAAATTGTAAAATTTAAAATGATGTATTAACTATTAAGTACAAATTCAACACTATTCAAAAAACATTAAAAGGAATCTTGATTCTAGGCAACTAACTTTATAATTATTTACTCTATTAAACGAGCTTTATAGTTAAAATATAAAATAAGATGAAAGAAAGGAAAATAAATAAATAAAATTAAAACAAACAAAAAACAACATAAAAATAAGAAAACGAATAAAACATCAATTAAATGCTACACGAAAACTTTTTACTCACCCACTGCATCCCAGAAGATATGCAAAAACGAAAAAAATTGCGAGAGGTATAATTAATAAAATATATTAAACTAAAATATTTTGAATCATATATAAACCTCTATATCCTAAATACACCGCAATAATACAAATACATGAATACTAGTAACCTACAACATTATTACTCATTGATCAAAAACATTTATCTTATATTTGATACCGATTCTTCAATTTTAAGTCCAATACAATCAAACTGATAATCCCATACACAATTAGAGTCTCTCTCTCTCTCTCTCTCTCTCTCTCTCTCTCTCTCTCTCTCTCTCTCTCTCTCTCTCTCTCTCTCTCTCTCTCTCTCCTCTCTCTCCCCTCCCCTCCCTCTCTCCTCTCCCCTCTCCTCCTCCCCCCTCTCCTCCCTCCCCTCCCTTCCTCCACTCTCTTCCCTCTCATTTCCTCTCACTCTCTCTTCTCTCTCTCTCTCTCTCTCTCTCTCTCTCTCTCTCTCTCTCTCTCTCTCTCTCTCTTCTCTCTCTCCTCTCTCTCTCTCTCTCTCTCTCTCTCTCTCTCTCTCTCTCTCTCTCTCTCTCTCTCTCTCTCTCTCTCTCTCTCTCCTTTCTCTCTCTCTCTCTTTCTCACTTTAATCTCTCATATATCACACTCTCTCTCTCTCTCTCTCTCTCTCTCTCTCTCTCTCTCTCTCTCTCTCTCTCTCTCTCTCTCTCTCTCTCTCTCTCTCTCTCTCTCTCTCTCTCTCTCTCCTTTCGGCCTCGGATTTCTATATATAAAAAAAGATATATATATATATATATATATATATATATATATATATATATATATATATATATATATATATATATATATATATATATATATATATATATAATTCAATTGAATTGTAAGTATTATACTAGTTTTATTAAAAAATCGTTACTGAATTTCTTTTAGAAATAGTAATTGATTAAAGATAAATGGAAGGTCTTGGCCAAACAAATAAGTTTTCGATCTAGAAAAAGAATTTATGATTATGGAAGAGGATTAACAAAATAAAACAAAAATAAAATAATAAACTCACAATACAAATTTTTTCAAAAATTCTGTAGTAAAATAGTGGTTGCATATATTTCCCGCCGAAAAAGTTAAACGTCCATCTTTGTTTCTTTTCTGTGCCGTTTTTAAAGTAATTTCACTGTATTCCACTACTTGATGTACTCCGCCAACTCGACAAACTACGCCTAAAATATAAACCGAAATGTTATAAAATTATTGAAAAAAAAAAAAAATATTTAAATAGTTTAATTATTATTATCCATTATCGTTCCGATATCATCAGTGCAAAAGAATAGTGACACAATGCAAATTTAAATTTTTTTGTTTAATTTGTAAATATTTAATACAAATATCAGTTCATTTTAAATGGCAGCTTATGAGGATAAATCTACTTAGGTCATTCTCAGATTTAGAATACATTACATTTATAAACTGAAACAACACTTCACTGTTCCTTCCCGAAAATTCACAATTTTTGGACTGTATCAACTCTTCTTGTGCACCAACAATATATCGCAAATAATGTACTAAATTAAAATTATAGCTTAGTTTTATTTATCTTTGTCTACTCTGTAAATAATCAACATCCTTACGTAAAAGAAGATAAGAGAGTAAACCTTTAAATTAACTTTAGCAATATCCTATAGCTTACCTACAGCTTCTGTTGGAAATGCCTTTTCGACTACCTTAGCACCACAGTCAGCTTGTTTCGTTATGCAATACCCCATGAAAATTGGATCTGCCATTTTAACGAGAATATTGTCTACACAGTAGACATGAATGTATTTTATGTTTCGCCTCTCCATATCATCAAGAATATTTTTTTCCTGTTTAATAATAATAATAATAATAATAATAATAATAATAATAATAATAATAATAATAATAATACAGCCCACAAGAAACTTGAGTTGCAACTAGCATACAATGAAACTGGAGAACATTTATTATTATAAATTGTCACCTTCCAGGTTCATTTTCAACACCTTTAAACTTCAATCTTTCCAAACACTTTATTTCCCTCTTTCATTTTTATGTATCAACAGGAGCACCAGAGTCTTGTCCAGACATGGCAACTCCTTGTGCCATGCAGGCTGCATACAACTTTAATTTTCTCATGGCCCTGGTACTAATGATGAAAACTTATTATAATTTTGTGACATAACTTTTTTGAACCGACTTTTATTAATTTTATAAATTTTAGTAAATTTTAATTTAATTGTCTCTGCCTTTATATATATATATTATATAGAGAGTTATATATATATATATATATATATATATATATATATATATATATATATATATATATATATATATATATATATATATATATATATATATATATATATATATATATATATATATATATATATATATATATATATATATATATATATATATATATATATATATATATATATATATATATATATATATATAACCCTCTTTTTTCTTCTATACAACTTTTATTCTTGCTCTTTCTCCTTCTATCTTTCAATACATTTTCATTTGAGATCTCAACCTAAGCTATTAACACTCAATCAAGCCTCTTTTTTTTACTTTTAACAGCTTGCATCACCTCTTCATTCCACCACTCACTATTGACATTCTTATTCCTACTTTACCACACCCACATAATTCTTCTACACTACTAACAAACGCTTTTTCATTTGTCCCGATTTGTTTTTTCACCTTTTCACATTCAACTGATTTATTTACAAGTGTTCTCACATATATTCTTCCTTATAACCTTGTTCACTTTACCTTCTCATTCTTAATTTCTTTACTTCTTTCCTTTTTTTCTTTTCCACTCCATAAATACCCCCACTAACATAATTTTACACAAAACAACATATTTCCTAACTGATATAATATTCCCCTTCTCATTGATTTTACATTGATCACACACACACACACACACACACATATATATATATATATATATATATATATATATATATATATATATATATATATATATATATATATATATATATATATATATATATATATATATATATATATATATATATATATATATATATATATATATATATATATATATATATATATATATATTTAATCACTTTCTTAAAAATTTAAAGACGTAATGTTATAAAAAGCTTCTTTTTTTTCACCGGAAACATCCCAAAATGGACCATATTTATAGATTATATATGGCAAATTTTAGATATTACTAAGAAAATAATTCTGAAAGCGTTGCTCCTAATATCAAAAGTTTTCCAATAAAATTTCAAAAAGGAATTATCAAACAAAAAAAAGTATATTTCAGAAATAAATAGTAATTATAGTATGTTCTTTGGAGAGAGAAAAAGAAGAAGAAAAAAAACTAACCCTTAAAGCTCTGTAGAGACCTCCATTGCCGTCAGGGGCTTTAGCAATTTTTCCTGGTGCTTCGAGGATTATTTTACCATCAAAATCGAAACATGGTATCATCCCTTGTTCAAAGAGAATTAAATTGTCCTTGTCAAGTCCAAAGAAATTGTGCCTCTCAAAGAAATCCATCGTCGGCTCTTTCGTGTGTTCCGATGTCATAATGTACCAAGGTATTGTTCCATGCGTGCCAAATTTCTCCATCGCTAACTGTTCTAATTTTAAGAGTCGCTCAGCCTGTACTTGATAAAGGGTTTTGTGAGAAGGAAGACCGACGTCATACATGCCTTTGGGATAGTTAACTCCCAGTCGGGTTCCTTGGCCGCCAGCTAAGAGCAATACAGCAACATGTCCTTTGCTAACTTCTCTTAAACCTATAAAACCAAAATTTAGGGTCGGTGAAAGAGTAAGAATCAGTAGAAAATATAAGGGAAATTTTACTTTTACATTTTAGTTATCCTACAAAAACATTATCAGGAGACCAAAAACCAAATTTTAAAAGTATTTATATTTTAAAAGATTAAACTCTCAGCGCGAAATATTTGGGTTATTTGAAACCTAAATTTTAAATCTTAATTTGATCACTCAATTTAACAATTAATAACGTTATATATATATATATATATATATATATATATATATAAGTATATATATATATATATATATATATATATATATATATATATATATATATATATATATATATATATATATATATATATATATAGTATATATATATATATATATATATATATATATATATATATATATATATTTATATATATATATATATATATATATATATATATATATATATATATATATATATATATATATATATATATATATATATATATATATATATATATATATATATATATATATAGGGCTGTAGACAGGAGGGTCAGGGGGTTCAACCTCCCGAAATTATTTTAGCGATCAAAATTTTTGATTCCTTAAGAATCAATCCCTTTTTTAAGTGTATATTAAAGATGCCTTTAAATCAACAAAACCCCTCTAGGCCCAAATATTGACCATTAATACGGATTTTATATATATATATATATTATATATATATATATATATATATATATATATATATATATATATATATATATATATATATATATATATATATATATATATATAAATATATATATATATATATATATTTATATATATATATATATATATATATATATATATAGGTATATATATATATATATATATATATATATATATATATATATATATATATATATATATATATATATATATATATATATATATATATATATTATAAAAAAAAAGGATGGTATAACAGGTGGTTTTGGGGTGTGGGGAGAAAAATGAGAATGGTAGGAAGGTGATTGATTTCTGTGAGGAGAGAGGTATGTGCATAAGTAATACTTTCTTTAAACACAAGAGTATCCATAAGTATACTAGAGTTGGTGTAGGTAGAGATGGTATCGAAGTGAAAAGTATGATTGATTTTGTGTTGGTGAAGAAGGAGATGTTGAAGTATATGTTGGATGTTAAATCAGTGAGGTGTTTAGAAATGGGATTATCGGATCATTATGTTGTTCTATGTAAATTAAGTTAGTGGGGACTTGGATGGAGAGGAAGGTGATACGGAAGGAAGAGGGTAAAATTAAGAGTGAGAAGTTTAGGGAACAAGGTAATAAGGATAAGTATGTAAGAACGTTTGCAAGTAAATCAGTTGAATGTGAACAAGCTGAAACTAAATAAA